>JAODAG010366595.1:0-19300 GCA_027574785.1 Orphnurgus asper
TGGCTTAATGTTCATCTTTCTGCTCTGGAATGAGGAGTTTACGAGAAATATTGAGAATGGAGAAATATGGAGAAGTATGGAGAAGTATGGAGAAATATGTTGAAACCCGGAGATAGCTGGCGATATTGCTGCATACTCCATCGGTCTGGTGGGTTGTTTTTTTGTAGCGTTCTCGCTGTATTTACACAGACACATTATTGTTCAGTCGTTTGAGGAAAGAGCAAGCAATCAAACGTTTAACACAAGGTGGCATCCGTAAGCAGAAATGTTAACATGTGTTAAGAGTGTTATAACATACGGGCATATATATGCAATATCACACGATATTACAGGGCTTTTATATGCAGTGATCCTTTTCGGCACGGGTGCTTGCCCGGATCATTGGCAACTTACTGCGCACAATTCTGAAAACAAAACTGCGAAGCGAATTTAACACACAGATATGACGGGCTATGGTATGCTCATAGACATAAACATCTGCCACATACACACACACACACACACACACATATATATATATATATATATATGAACTCGTTTCTGAAATGTGCAGCCTACTATATGTATAATATTCTACGCCAGCTTAATAATTTGCCTTTAAAGTGACCCTTTAAGTATGAACATTTACCACTTTTCATACAATTGTATAACTGTTTATGCACCACATTTGAGCCCATAACCAGTTACCGTACCAACAAAATCACTTCTATCATGTGTGAGTGTACTTTCACAATTAATCGCTTTTTGGTTTTGGTTTTAAAAAATGAGGTACCGGTAGTCACTTCTGTTGTTAAATCTTTCAATCTTTCAATCTTTCTAACTAATTTGTTATTTGGCATGCACCGATCCACTTATCATAATTGTGTAAGAGTAACCCTCCGTAAGTAAAATGAATGAATTTTTGCGTTCAAAAGTTTTTTTAAGTAGGTTCCCTTCAAAATTTGACCCACTTTTCCCCCCAATATTTGAGACGTTTACTAGATTGTATACCAGATTTGTCCTCAAGCACGCGACGTACCCTCTAATTATCCTCCAAGTCAAACCCTCGGATCTTTGTGATTGGGGTAAAAGAAAATATGCCGTTACTGCGGCTCCCTGACTATTTTGGGAAGGGGACGGTGGATCAGTGGGACGCCATGGTATCGACCGCCGAGGCAAACGCTGCCGTCGGGTTGGTGGTCTTTCCTCGATGAACTTCTCTTCGAAAAGGATCGGGTTTGTCCGTCGGCACGTCTGGTATAGTAGCTTCGACGAATATACATTTCAATTTCAAGGACAGTCAGTTCTGCTAAAATTATTGCCAGACGTGGAACACAGCGAGGTTGTCTAACTTTAGAATACGCTACCATTTAAAACCTCTAAAAAATATGTGCATTCAATTTAGCTTCCACAAAAGACCATGTGATTCGTGAACATGAGCTATGAATAAACAATGTTTGATTTAAAAAAAAAAACGTGTTTCATATCTATATACATGTTTGACGCAGCTGGCAGAGTTTGTCCATTGACCAAAAATATATGAAAGAACATAATAAAATTCCAGTCACTACACTTGCGCCCAACGAGGTCCGGGGTCTTGTTAATTAACAGCCCCATCGAAAATGGGGTTGGCGTTTGGAAGCTGGTCGGCTCGGCCGGAGACGGTACCGCGGTGGGCATATAATAAACGAATCATCAATCAAAAACAACGTCTAGACAACTATACCGTGGTGGTAAGATTTTTCGCATTTTTTTCTCTCGCATAAGTATGCTACTACTGGGATTTTTTTTTATAATCTTCCAAAATTAGTTGGAATTATGTCTAGGTGTGCGTCAGTCTTCGTCGATAACCTTTTATTTCCACCGAGTACTACGGTAAGCGGTTTTTTCCTTCTTCAACGAATACAAATCTGGTAAAGACATCGACCACATAAATCACATCCAACCGCAGATGTTTGTTTTATTAATTAACATTTGATATCAGCTGCCATTTTTGGGACGTGGATCTTTAATTATTAATGATTAATGAAAATGGCCGCTAGTATCATTATGTTAATAATAACATAGGCATCTGTGGTGCCGGGATGTGACTAATTCCTTCGTCGAAGAGACTAAAAGAAGATCACCCAGTACTTCATTGAAATGAAGGGTTATTGATGGAGACATAATCAGGTTGGAGAGGTTATCTGATTTTTCTACAAAAAAAAACTATTTTCCAATGAATTATTACATGGTTCACTATCACTGAGATATTCATAATACTAATGTCTAACCAGGGAGTTATTTATAGGCTATAACTATATACATGTCCCTAAACTAACGGTTGCTTTTGCGTTGGTGATGTAATTAATTATTAATTTTGTGCCCAAGGGATATACCCCCTATGGGGTATGGGAGATTCCTCCACCCTTCGAACGAAACATGAGTTCATGTACTTTTAGCTTCAATCTATATTACATGATCCCAGGTGGAAACAAGATCACAGCAGCAGCAGCAGCAGCACTCGGAAGATCACACCAACAAGCCACTCCGGAAGTCGATCAAAGTGAGTATGCAGGCAGGGTGACGGGAAACAGGGACGAATATAGGAATGCATGGTGAAACATAGATCGTGGGCCTAGATTTCACCGTCGGAATGTACAATATCCTATAATACCAACGCAAACACCATGCACGGGGATATTATATATAGTCTAGTGACCTTCAGCGCCGGAATTTATGCGCAGGGAAGACAGAATGACCGACAGCGGATCTCCTACGCAGTTTTCGAAAAATCACAAGTGGTCTGGTCTGGGAGGGGTTTACCCCCTTCCTCAGTCCTCGACGACCAGAAATATGAGTGTACGTACTTTGATGCAGCAATATCGTCAGCGATCTCCCGGTTTCCCCATATTTCTACATACTTCTCGCAACATTTCTCCATACTTCTCCATTTTCCATATTTCTCGTAAACTCCTCATTCTACAGCAGAAAGATGAACATTAAGCTACTCTGTACTTTTGTGGTTCCTTAGAGTTGTCACGTTCAGCACATCCCCTACTATAGCGCCCCATATTTCTGTTTTAACACCAATGGCTTCCAAAAGCGACTTTAATTTAACATGTGTTGAAGTGTTATAACACAGAGGCATACGGTATATATGCTTAACACCGTTCATTTAAATAGCATGTTAAAGCAGGAGAGGTTTTCGGCACGGGTGGTCTCTTAAACTTACATGAAAATCACTTGAGATAAAACGTCACAAAAGCAGCGCAGTGTCGAGCTCCGCGTGCAATCAACATGTGTTTGTTACAGCTCTCTCCAGGTCGTTGGAATAAGAACTTAATGCCAAAATGCAAAACAAGATGGTTAAAGGCCATATTGTCGTGATATTCATTTTTTTTATTGGTGAAAAACGTTTGGAATATCCTCATATTATACCATCAGATGCGAATTAAAATATGAAGTCAGTCGTGATTTAAAGTACAAACTATTACGAACATATTTCGACAATAATCTACAATTATCTTACTGTGCGTATGCATTGAATTAAGCGTAGCCATCCCCACTAAAAATGACGACCTATATATATAATGGATAAGGCTCACGGTGGGTAGTCCACGTAGTCTGGGGAAGGGGTGAATTTCTGCCAGGACCCCTCCCGCCTCACAATTGAGCTTGAAGCTTTAATATTTTTAAATCATGGCCAGTCATTAACGAATGTTACTAATATAATTCAAGTCTGAATGGCGTTCAATGAATCATCGTGTCACACGTGACACCACACGTTTCCATCACTAGCAGAGAGGGAACGGGCAGCCTGAGCTAGTGATCGAAGTTGGCGGCGGACGAAAGCCTATGGTTCGATAAATGAAATATCTTCTGTTACGCCTTGTATTATAGTTAAATTAAAATACATCAGCTATTTGAACCCTTGCCAATGGGTTTTGGTAAAGCCATTAACCTTCGAGAGTGGCAGTTGTTTTATGACCATTTTTAAAGTACCAAGGAAACCACAACAACATGCTCGGCATACTTCAGGTATTGGAAATAATATGTTAAAAGTGACAGTCACAGACGGAAGAATACTGCCTACAGCCTACAGGGACGAGTGACTCAATTATTTCATTACAGGAGAGCATGATGTGGATTAACACAAAAAAGTTAAATATGCCTGCTAATTTTTGGCACTTTTTACCGTATTGTGCCACGAAAACAAACCATTGTAATTAGTAATGAGCCATTTCTTTATTTCAAAATCAGTAAGCTGCTTTAACTAAGGTTACCCTCACTCACGTGATGCTAGTGGCAGATCCCTGATGTATGCATGCAAACCCTTCAACGGAAAGCTAGAATCTCTACAGCTCTGTTCTGTGAGGATTTCAAATAAATGCAGCATAAATGCATCCTTCGGCACCATCGCGCCAAACTGATCCACTTCCAATCCTCCAATCCCTATTCCAACCACGAGATCATTGGGCGCGTGTAGTGCCACGCTAGTGTGTAGCTCGTGACTCTGGTTGGAATGCCCGCCAGGCTGTAACACCGGAGACTCAAACGTGTGATATTAGCCAAAAGGTCGAGAAGCGACGGGAAGGATATGATAAGGGTCATAGGAAGGATGTTATGACTTGGCTCATGCAGAGGCTAACCAAAACGATGCTCCCTGGTTAAAATAAACTACTCTGAATTGAGGTACTGCGGTTGAAGAACATACGAAATTTATGTTTGTGGTAGTTTAAAGGGGATGTACCAAATCACTTTTCTCTCTGCAACAGACGCCAACAACATGCATTCATACGTCCCTTTAGAGAGAGAGAGAGAATTATGTTAATGTTTTCAGAGCCTCGCTGGTCTAATCTGAAACGCATACACCTAACCCGGACGCGTTGGCGTATAGTTCAAGTACAGATGACATAGGACATACTGTACTCCACATACACATTACTGCAGTCGAAAAGATGAATGAACTAATGACAGACGGACCGACCGACCGACCGACGGACATACCGACTGACGGACACACCGATTGACGGATACACCGACTGACGAACATACCAACTGACGGACACACCGACTGACGGACACACCGACTGACGGACACACCGACTGACGGACACACCGACTGACGGACATACCGACTGACGAACACACCGACTGACGGACACACCGACTGACGGACACACCGACTGACGGACATACCGACTGACGGACACACCGACTGACGGACATACCGATTGACGGATACACCGACCGACGGACGAACAGATAATAATGTGGTCAAAGAAAGATTACCGGTATAAATAGAAGACTTGTCGCCCTTAGTTTTGTAGTACACAGTTCCCAAGCTTTCACAAAATGAACGCAGAATGAAGTTCCATAAGTCTTCAATTTAACTTTTACTTTCCTTCGGTGAAAAATCTCTGACGTCACCGAGACAAAGATTGCAAGTTCCACAATAATCCTCGTTTACAATCCAATATTGCATAAACTTGAGACAATATCTGCGTATAACGCAAAATTTGAGTAAGAGAGAAATAAACTAGTGAGAGGTGAAAAGGAAACGTACACCGAGGGCGCTGGACCAGCAACATCCGAAACCAATCATATCTCCGCTTTATCTCTGTCAAGGTTGGAAATGATGAAACCAACCAACCAACAACAACATATTTATTTATTCAGATGGTTTCCAGTATTTTGCTACCGACCATCTGCGGATAGTTCAACTCAACCGTGTTTAGCGTAGATCTCTGTCTGGTTTGGATAAGGATCGTTGTATGTTGTAGCATCCGGATCGTGAAACGGGAAAGATGCGCAGATCTATACACACCACGAGCGACAAAACACATCTATAGTCGCGGTGAAAGAGGATTTGGGGTTGAGACGTGGATAAAACATTTTTTTTCTGTTGTGTCCCAGCTATTTTTTTTTCCGGGGGGACTTTCTTCTTAAAAGGTACGGTACTTAAAACGTGAATTAGGCCATTTTCTTACTTAACTTTCGTTTAAACGCAAAACGCCCGTGATCTGATATTTACTTTGGAATGGAAGTCGTAAATTTACGAAATAAACGAGTGTATTTCTCTTTTCTATTACTTATTCATTCTCTGTTAGGAGTTATAGGTGGGCAGAGTCAGAGTATACGTTGACCGCAATAACATATTATAATACACGGATTATTTTATACAACCAAAGCCGCTGACAGAGCTGGATATCCTCTCGACAGATTACCGGTGGACGACAGGTAACCAGACTAAGATGGGTTTCAGTTTCTACATACGGGGCTTTACACATTCGTTTAGTAAGTAAAAGGGTCAGGAAGGCCGAGTGCACTCATAGAGAGACCCAGAAGTTCAAGGACCCAAACCACAATAACCCAACAGACCTCAAAATCTACCACCCAGTGCCTATCATTTTTTTAAATGCATTGACACTAATAGACACTACTACCGAATCAGGCAGACTATTCCACTCATCCATAATTCTCTGTGAGAAGAACATCTGACCTACATCGCACCTTTTGAAGCTTGAAACAGCGGCCTCTATTGCTTATCGACTCGGAATTCTTAAAATAAATGTATCAAAAGCTAAGTTGACAAAACCAGGAACAATTTTAAACACTTGAAGTACATCTCCACGAAGTCGCCTATGCTCAAGAGAAGTGAATTTAATTTAAGATACTTCAACCTTTGACTGTATACGAAGACCTCTCGTTGACATTACAAGCCTAGCAGCCCTTCTCTGATTTTTTTCTCTCTCCAATAACTCCAATAATCTTTTGAAAAGTATGGATTCCATCCTAACTTAGGCTTGTAGAACCTAACTATACTATATCCAGTTACCATTCCTAGCTGCTTCAGCACACTGCCTAGAAGGAAATTCGCAGAATAATCTACGATGACCTAAAGATTCTTGCCATGAAGGTTAAAATTAACTTTAGGATTCCCAATAATATAAATTTCAGTAGAACATATACTACCGTACTGTTTAACCAGGATTCTGTGACACCTAGCATGTTAGGTTAGCCTCCTCCACAAAATCTTCCAAAGGGATACTTTAACATCTAGAATCGCAAATTGTTTGTCGATCCTTGCACCTGGCGAACATACTCTAGTATGGTTTTTGACAGACTTTCTTTATTGAAGATTGCTATATTTACTGACTAGAATAGACCAACAATATGCTATAATGGACTTATATAATACCTGTGGCTTCGAAATGTGCAGGTACAGTTGGTTAATCATACTGCATTCAGACTCAGTGTATACATTGTTTTTCTTTTACATGACGTTATTTCTTACATGATATTATTTTCTGATTTACAGCTAATGATTCAAATTACCCCTCGATATGACTTATGGTTATGGCAGAATGTTCATCTACATGTTACGGTAGAGAATGTGACTATGTTAGTAATGCCACGATTCACTAACCCAATTGTCACGTCGCCTGTTCAGCAGAAGAATACAGCACCCTAAACGGTGCACCCGAGGCGGCGAGGGAGTAACTGATGCCCTCTGAAGAGCGGCCATGATTATGTGATTATGTTGGATGATTCCCGCTTTGGGGGTGACCCCTTACCCAGATGCCGCCCGCGTATTGATGTATTTTCGCTACTCGAGTATGGACCGAGAAGTATGGACTGAGAAGTCGTTTGTCGCTATGATTGGATGCCCTAAATAATAATATTGTTGAAGAAATTGCTGACCTAATGATTTGTTATTATGTGTTTTATTATTGTTATTTTTAAACTTTAAACTTCAACATTTTATAACTCAACAACGGAAGAAGACTGCATTTCGTGAGGTCAGTCCTCAATACATGACGTCAGAGGTCGAGATCGAATTGCGCAATTTAACATTAATGACAAGAATTTTTGGCACGATTTAAGCCGGAGGGACTACTTGTTTAACTCTTGTTGGTAATTCAATGCATTCCAAAGTTTATCCTCCGTTCTAGCAGGGTACAGGCGGCTTAATAAACATTTTGAACTTTCAATATTTCAAATCTGTCAGAAATCGTTTAGCTCATTTACAAGGTCCTAAATTTTAGAAGTTGAATTTACGGTGGATCTTCATTCTTTTCATTCATCTTGTTAAGGAGCGGGTACTTTATTGTTATTGTCAAAATAAATTGTGGCTGTACATTTCGAGCCAACTATTCATGCTATAGTAAATCATTCCATAAATTAGCCTTTACGAAGATGACAAACGTTGACCTTAAAATAATGTCAACCGGCTGTAAATGGAGGACAAGAAAACTGTGATTTCACTTAGTTGGAGAGGAGTATTTTTTATGTTGGGTGTGAATTTGTTTGCGGTGTTACTGCCGGTACATGACTGCATAATACTTTCGTTGTTAACACAGCATGGATGCTGGCCATGTCGAATCCGAGTCCGGCACTCGGTCCGTATATGAAATTCTTGAGTCATTCGAGTCACCATGAGTCTCAAAACCGACCCACGAGCCACTTTCAGTATATCATGATAGCCTAGTGTTTATCATTGGCGATATTTTGTGAAGTGTATTGAAGTCAGTCAAACATCTCGAAATCCCCGGGATCGACAATTCCGAGTCACACTGCCTGACAGTTCGCCTCATCGTCTGAAGTGACGCGGGTCAAAGTTTCGTAGCCTATGGCGACTCTCTTGGCTATACCACTGAACCAGGACCGGGCTCGGCAATGGTCAAAATGGCGACGGAGCAATTTTCACGTCAGCACGACCGACCGAATGCGCAAATGATGATGGAACCTCTCACTGTCTCCTGATCTCCCGAACAAACAGGTCTTCGGCCCCTTAGGTTTGTTGAGATTTTGTCGGATATTTGACGGGAGGGCTATGCATCCATTTGAACAATTGAAAAGTTAGATTAAAGTGTATAGTGGGGGTCGAATTTCCGGGAAAGAACACCTCTACATTAGCTTGAATCTTTGTGATCTGCTTTTTTTTTTAGACTCACCCAAGAAAGAACCCAAACGGCAGCAGATACACGTAATGTGTAGCTCATGGCTCCGATGGAGGACACCACATAATTATACTACACACGATCTTAGCCAAACAACAGAGAAGCGATCCCGTCCTAAAGAACAGATACAACGCATATGGTCTCAGCTAAAAGATTAAAACTTGTAAATTGACTTCCTATGAATCGCTTCGTTATTCTTTGTCACACTTTATTTTTTTTGGTTATCAGGAATAGAGAGAGGTGCTTCTTTGCTCATGGTTTTGCAATTACCACCAGGTATTAAATGCTCTGCTGACTGGGTACATCCTCTCATTCCCACCTCGCTTACCCAAGTGAGTTTAAAGGATCACGATTACCCGTATATCACACAGAGGTATCAGGGGCGGTAGCCAGGAAAATTGAACGGAGGATGGAGCGGCATACAGTCGATGTCCCTGCAATCGTCCGTTTTCTGGGAGTTTTACGTATTTTCCCCTTGTTTTATATTTTGGTACCAAGAGTGGATGAGCCGAACGTCTCTCCATCTGGGCACCCGTAGCTACATACGTTCCTGCTGGCATGCAACACTGTGCGACTCATTCCACGCGTGTTACGACACGCGAACGGTACTAATTCATCATCTGTTTTGTGGCGTAGGCATTCGACATGTCGGATAGATTCCAGTCTCCAAAAGATTTAGACCATGTTTGCTGAGAAACGGAGATCTAACCTTAGGTTGAAAATTACAGACTATGGAGGCTCTTAGGAAGATTAATCACCATAATATCAGAAAAGGTCAGGTTAAAAACATTATAGATTTACAGTGGTACATCCTTCATAACAGAACTAGCCTATAAGCTGCCAATAGAAAATTGCCAGACGCGTATCACAACCGACGTCATGAATGTGACACATCAAAGTTCGCTCCCACATACATTCTCCCATCTGACAAGATCAATAGAGAAATCATACGATCCAACATGACCCCTTTGATTCCTCCAATCTCCATTTTTATCCAATGGTAGGTATTATACCTAATCCCTCTATCTAGCAGCTCAGCTAAACTGATGTGATCCGTGTGATGCGTAAATAAAGTATTACCTGTCTGTAATAAAAACAAATTGTTCGATGCTATATAACGAACCAATCTCTCAATGACAGGATGTGAAAAGACACCAGTAATCGTTACATCCCTACATATTTCGTCCAGCTTATAGCCCCGGAGGACGGGAAACACAACACTTCACATAACACATAACACACGCATCAGTAATTAACAACAAAATACTCCCACTCAAGTTCGACTACATGTCTGGTAATCGTGGTATAGTCATGATTTAAGTTCCACTTTTGTACAATTCTCAAAGATGACAAACTTATCAGCTAACGAATTGATCAGAAGGAAGTGATAAATATAGTAGGAAAAAGCTCGTGCCAACTTTCTACGTTCAGATTCTCGCTGTGAACGCCATTAACCCGCAACTACAAGGAAGTCATATAGAAGAAATATTTCCGTAATCTGAGTCACAGAAAACTAAATTCAACTAAAACCCAATATATAAAGCTTTGTTTGTCATTAATACGATAAACAACGGTAAAGTGTTGCCAATACAATTTGGTGATAACGTCTGGCTCAGTTTAGTCTAGTATAGTAGGCTACAGTGTGGATTATCCACATTGAAGGAACCCAGGTCCGTGGATGAACACCGACATGAATAACAAGCCCCCATGCTTTTCCCGACCAATGTCTAAAGGTTAACGAAACAAATGTGCTGAAGTAAGCTATGCCTGGGAGATGGGGGAGGGGCAACCATTGGGTTAAGTTGTATCGGTCTTCTCCATTGTGTGAAGTTACGCGTGTTCTCTCACATCCCCAAGTGGTTTAAATTCCATTTACCAGCTTCCCCCAGTTTTGTTCTGTCTTGCAGGTATCGTGTTAATGTAAATTTGTGTCATGTGCTCTGTGTTAGCCTCATTGTATAGTTTTATGTTTTGAAGGGAAGCTTCGTGGATTTGATTCAGGGTTTGAGAGTGAAAAGTCTAGATCAAGGAGTCAAAGAGAGAAGGAGGGATCAGGAATAAACAAGACGCACTGATACCAACATCTGTGTCTCTAATGTGACTGGTATATCGTGGTAGTAGGATACTAAATATCGATAAAATAAAAGTTGGCCTTAATTTATACCTTCACCGCAAGAGCAACTGTCGGATTGATAGGATACGGCAGCATAACTTTGACTATACTATGACGAAAATACATCCAGGGAAGCGTTTTGTATCAATTCTAGCAAGCGCGTCATTTCACGACCAATCAGATTGCATCATTGGGAATGAGGGTTTATGGATACTTAATAACAGACTGATTATTCTTAAAGCGTTTGGCATTTGAAACATATACGTACTACCGTACCTGCTACTACTACATGGCCTCCAAAAACCCTCATTCGCGATTTCACAGAACTGTCGTTACTTTGATCTTGCGATCGAACGCACCCGGAAACTTACCAGTGATTCCATATTTCTTTGGCGGAATTCGGAATGTGACGTCTCGGTCTGCTCGGTCTCCTTCTGGACGTTTCCAAGTCAGTCGGACGAATTGACCTCTCCGGTGGGTCGTTACCGGAACTCTCCGACTATTATGGAGCTAATCCGAGGCACCACTCCTATTGAGCTAATTCGAGTCACGATTTATCCAGTGCAGCTGCTAATATATATAGATATATACCGGTATGAATAAGCCTAAGAACATAATTTACTAAACTAAATCCTTAATCATTACATTTGTGTATATTTCGCTGTTCTGCCTTTTGGTTAAGTTCGTGTGTAGTACAGTATCTGTGGCTAAGATCATGTGTACTATCTGTGGCGATCGCGTGTAGCATATGCGGTGATCACGTCCATTATCTATGGTGAACACATGTATTGCGGTATCTGTGGCTAAGATCATGTAGTATCTGTGGCTAAGATCATGTAGTATGTGGTGATCACGTTTAGCTCACGTGTATTATCGGTGAACACGTGCAGCATAATGTACTATCTGTGGCGATCGCGTGTAGTAGGCTATATATATATATATCTGTGGCTAAGATTGTGTGTAGCAAACTGCCGTTATAATGGCTGGGTCGATGTCCTCCAAGCGAATTACATCACGTGGCACTACACTCGTTAAATGACACCCATGTTAGCCCTGGGAATTAGTGGATCTGTTTGACGTGATGGTGCCGTGACATATGCAGCTACTGTCGTTTGGTTTTGGAGCCCACATTCTACAGTATAGTGAGATATGCCAAATATGAACCCCCCCCCCCTACTGCATCAACTATCATGTTGATCCATTGTCGAGATATTGCTTTCAAGTATATCATGGGATACATCATCAGGGATATGTCTTTTATCTAACATGTGGTGTCAGAGGTTCACATTTTACAGCGCGCAGTGCATAATTTTGGTCTAGTGATTATATAGATCCACAGAAAGGACCTAAGTGATAGAATTGTACTGACAGATACCACGGTAGGTCCCATTTCTTGAATCGCGCAGTGCATAACTTTGGTCTAGTGATTATATAGATCCACAGAAAGGACCTAAGTGATATAATTGTACTGACAGATACCACGGTAGGTCCCATTTCTTGAATCGTCCTTTCAAGAAACCTGTAACGGAAACCTGTCAAGATCCAAGAAGTAACCGTACGGAAAATAGTTCCAGCCACCGAATCCGAGCCTCCTCCCGTCAGCCAAACAAACTATGCAATGCTAGCTATGTCGCAATGGCCGCAGGAGAAGATGCTACACTGCAACATTACTATATACAGGAAACTTCTATCCGCGCGTCACTTGAGCAAGGATACATTCCAGTAAGTAACTTGAATGACTTGACTACTATACTATACTGGCTACATTCCGGTCGACTATCTTCCGAAATGCTCTCATTAAATACGGTACACAATAGGTACCTGCTGGTAGTTTAATTTTTAGTTTAGTTTAGTAAATGAAATTGTCAGAGAGGACAAGCGCTCCTCAAGGATCTTAGAACCAGGGATCTCAAGACCAAATCTCAGGAACCCGAACAGACATCAAGGTCTACCGCACTGGGGGTAAGACATCACTTAAATCTCGATATTCTACAGGATAATAAACCCTTAAACGACCCAGCCATCCAAAGTACGGTACGTGAGCATCATCGCAGACACGTTCAAGCATGTAGACTAATAATTATATGTGGCTTCATATCTCTGGAATGTACCGGATCGGCAGTAAATTATCAATTCCGATGGCCGCAGGTGTCTTTAGTTTGCCGATGACGACACCGGCGCCGCCATGGCATATCCGCTCATCGGAGTGCTAAACAATTCTGGGTGTGTCGTTGTCCGCGTACCACGAGTCAAGACGTCTCTGTTATACCAGGGAGCTGCCATTAGAGCTCCCTGGTTATACTGCTCCCGCCAGAGGGCTCAGGATGAATCCGTGGAACGAAAAATAGAAAAGAAGGAAGGTAGCCTACTTCTTGGGAGGTTTGAGAGTTATTAGTCTCTATATGTATTCCGGTATATTCCGGTAACCCTTGATTCAGCCATCCAAAGTGCGCCAGCGCTATCGCAGACCAGTTCATGCATGTCGTCTAGACACGTTGTCGCCGACGAGTATAGGCTAAAAATGGCGCGTCGGTCAGGTGTCATCAGCAAACTACGGCAGACATGTGTGGCCATCGGCAGTGCAGTACACTGCCAGATCGTTAAGTTAATTAATCAGTTGCATGCGAAAATATCTGAAATTGTTAAAGCAGTATTAGGGAGTAATCTGAAATAGCCCGGGGTGGTCTTCTCTTTGTTATATATTTTGAACAGCCAACTAACCCTTAGAATCATTGGGCTACCCGATAGGCTATATGAATATTGCTACTATTACATTGTATTGGAAGTGTGCCACTAAATGCTAAATTGATGTAGCCTATATAACTGTCAAGGATACCACTATAGGGCTTCCCCCAAAAAAATATTGGTTGGAGCTGGATATTTTGTGTTTTTTGTGCAGTTTTTTTATGTAAACAATACTAATTAGCATAATTATGAAAAATTCGTACATAAGACCCCCCCCCAAAAAATATCAAATGAAAGATAATTTTGTAAGCTACGGTACAGATAATAAACAATATCAGGCCTACGCCCTTTTGGTAAATGGATCGGAATCTATAACTTTTTTAAAATGTTGTCTTTATTGGTATACAATATTGTACAGCTATTCCGACAGCAAGAATGAAATGTTATACGCATAACGGCGAAGAAACGGATTCCCACACCCAAGAACGATTGTCAGAATCATGGTCTACTATTTTCCATCAATGATATATGGAGTGAGGAACAAGATACGGAGGAGGTAGGGGGGGGGGAGGGTTGTGGATGGTTGGAATGTCAGTTTATTTTCCTTTAACATCTATACACCTGGAGCATATACTCCTAACAAGTCGCCCCGACCATCACCCGTGGAGCGCCCGTCGACAAAGCTAGAATGTGGCATATGCCGGATGCCCGACCTAGTAAAAGGATCGGCAGCAGGGATGCCTTTCCTAAATTGAATCATTCGGGAACAGCAGTGGTCTATCGGGTCAGATATGGGTCATTTGTTTCATAATTTGCGTTTGCGCGTCTTTCAACCCCATTCAAATTTGTGACCGGTTTTTTAATTTAAACCGTCTGGGCGGTATTTTGTTCAAACTGGCGGTATATAAAAGTGTCATCACCACAGTTGTCAGTCCAGTTATTAGAGGTTCCTGGCTTTATAGAGATCCATCAACAGCAAACCGTGAGCCTTATAAAAGTTCAGCTTGGGTCATCAGAAGGTTGAATAAGTCCTGTGCACCCAATCTAAACGTTTTCTATAGAACGCGAAGTGTCTTATAATATGTAAGCTCGAAATTTCTTACAATCGTTTGTTGCTACTTCGTGGATAATCGCTTTAGACCGTGACATAGGCATATTACGCAATTAGTCCATGACCTTCCAACTGAATTATATCATCCGCTGACCCATATCAGACAACAAGTAATCACTGTTATTTCGAATATCAAATACTTTCAAACATTTTCTGTAATTCAGTATGTTCTTAAAGAGGGACATCGGCTGCTTTCAATCATTTATTAATTAAATAGTGTCGTAATAATAATGATGTACCATTTAAAGCGTCTGCCTGCTTAAACTAATTATCGCCTAGTGAATTAAATTAATTATCGCATGATATGACTATGGCAACTTTGACAAGTATTTTGATAAATCTAAAGACTTTTATTTTATTTATTGGGAATCGATTTATTGAGGCGTACCGTAGGCTTCTTTTAGATCGCTTCGTACTTAAGTTAATATAATTATCGGATATCAGCTGATAAGGGGGTGATTATAAGTCGTTTACACGGCTAGGCCAAGGCCAACGTACTTTAGGACACAGCGCAAATTCAGAACAACTTATACAACCGCACGATGGAGACTTAGCTTGTCATGTGTACCGCCCGTGCAGGCATACATGGACGAACATACGCTGTACATATTGACATCATCCTTTCAAGTACTTAATTTTCACCAAAAAGCCACTGTACAGCTAGCTAGCTAGCTAGCTAGCTAGCCTGTCGTAAGTGGAAACGTAGGCCTAGGTTTTTGTATGTAGACGTTGCGCAGTTTGCAAATAACTTTCAAAATCTCCCGATAACACAACGGGAACGAGACCAGATTCACGTGCAAACGAATTAATGTAATTCCGTAGGGTGATGCTGGTAGTCGACAGGACTAGGGTAAAATTAATAAATGAAGCGACTCAAACACATACACAACGGCATCGTGATTTTTGCTGATGCATAGTATTGTATTTCAGAGTTTAGTTGAAACGTGGTTGCATATTTGTCTCCTGGGGGGGGGGGGTGTTTGTTTCTCTGCGTATGCCTGTTACCGCCCTCATCATCTCCTCCATCCGTTCTGTCCTGTCCTGTAAGTTCTGGTTTTGTGTTTGCGAGCCTCTCACATCTCTGACCTTGATTACACAACACTGTAGTGTACGGTGTAAGTTCTTAGTCAATTCTAAGGGATCGAAATCATTTCGTTGTTTAAAGGAGGCAGAAAAAGCCTCAGTATAACTTTGAGTAATATGTAGGCCTTCTGTGGTGCATCAGCACAATGATTTTAAACCTCCAGACTATGACTTGAAGCAAGTCTAACGTGCCGTCACAAGCACGCTGAGAAAATAACAATAACTTCATTTTATCTTGTTTACCATTTTACAAATATTGTTTACAAGCTTCTTTCTTCAAATATGAACGTGGGCGGTAATTAGTCATAAATACTTCACAGAAACAGTACATTTCAAAACATTGGATCGTCATCATCGCTAATTTGCGACGGGTTATGACGTATGTTTGAAACATCGATATCACTAGAACGCTTGGAAGTGGCTCTTTACGTAGCTACGAGTTTGAGGATATTTTTCGTCTGTGGCTTTTTTAATCAAATGAAATATTTAAAACGGCAGGGTTTTCTGTCTCCTTAAATGAGGGATCAGTGAAATGACGTCGACGACAGAGGAAGTTCAACTAACTTTGTTTTTCCATCGAGTCTGCGACAAATCTATAGATAGTCACCGAACCCGGGACCGCACGCCGTCAGGGCAAAATGAATTATATATAATATACAACAAAAAATGTCCGTAGGGCAAAATCTAACATACAGAAATCCCATTGATGTCTAGAAGTCGTAATTAACTCATGCTCTCCCTGCATCGAGTGGGTTTTTTTTCCTTCCGAAGAAAGAATTATGGGAGAGAAACCCACAGGAAGGAGAACGAATACAGTACGTCGAACCCACCGGTGCCTAGCATCCAGTTTATTTGCAAATGACTTTTGTTTACACCAGGAAAAGATCTGCAGTATGTTCTACGTGCAAACGGTTGTAAATATTTGCCGCCCTTCCATATCTAAATTTCTGCTTTAAGTGTCAAAGAACTGAATCATCAGAATGTCATGAGAATAATACCCATTTCCAGCCGGTGATCAGGTATGGCTATAGTATTATCAAACAACAACACAACCCATTATTTATTAATTATTATATTATTATTATTATTATAATTGTTATTAATTTGGTCATTCATCTTTCCTTTTTTTAACAAGTTTGGTTGGTAATTGTTCTGAGATAAATCCTGGCTTATTTGAACCCTTTCTTTGCGGAATTGTTTTTAACAACCATTTCGCTCGTAAGATATTTGGCGTACGGATCCTCTGTCCTACCTCCCAGCCTGCACAAACTAAGAAACTGAATCTAAGTTGCGTATAAAAAAATAAATAAACCCCACACTGCGCAGCCTCCAATGAAATCCATACTACTACTACCACTAAGCAAACTCACCAGGCATCCCATAATAGTTGCTATATCAACGTGAACAACCGGCGGTGGGTGTCACTCGTCACACGAACGGCCCCCGCAAACGAGAGTTCCAGGAGATACAGACCCAATCGTCGTCCTGAACCATTTGAACGGAATTTTTATTTAGTATATTCGGGAAAAGGGGGAAAATAATAAGTGGCACATTTAATGACAAATTGTCTTTCCTTGTCAATATCGCGGCAATCATGGGGGAACGCTCGGCATTTTATCAGTACCGTACATTGACGGTCACCGGTGCGACGTGTGTAATATTATTCATACTAGTTTGCCTCTCAGGGACAGCTTCTTCTCAGCCATCCCCAGGAGACGAACTTAGCAAGTTCGGAGAATCATTTTCAATTTCTGAATTTTCAGTTTCAGGTAAGTTATAAGTAAAGGCCTTATTTAAAAAGCATTTATATTAAACGACATTTTGTAGAGGCGGTCCGTCACTTCCAACCTTTTAAGTTGTTAGTTAGGTATTACTTACTAATTTATGAACACGTCTTATCATGTTTTCAAAACTTTGGGGAGGGGTGATGCGTTTCAAAACATGGGTTACAGGTTTATAATTAGTATTATTATTATTATTCATTAGACATCTATAGAGGCACAATGTTACTAGAACATTTGCTGAACACCTACTCCAATACCCTTAACGTGCTATAATTTGTACTATCCGTTCGCCTATCCGATGCTTCTCGACTTTACCTGCCAGAAATAATCACCTTCCGTGTCATGAACCGAGTTCTTTGAAAATATCACACCCACTGCATGGTACTACTAGTACTGGTAGCTATATCAGTAGCGTGATAGATCTAGGCTATATCTGACTCTTTGTTGTAAACATTTCCGACGAATGAACTTTTTATTTAAAAACAAATTTCAATTAATATACCGCAGTGTCGTCAGTATACTGGATTGATTTATACTTATGGGAACGTAAAATGGAATATTTAAGATATTTTCGGGACACGCTTTTCGCAGATCTCGCAACGTGTTTTATAGCTAGGTCTAGATAGTGTACGAGCGGATGGGAATGAGTTATGATCGTTTCTTCATATTGTAGCTGAGACTGACAGCAATGAATTTTTCAATCGGCGTGTCTGTTTTTAAACAGACTTAAAATGAAACAGTGATGCCCTGAATTACGTATACATTTCTAAACATATATAGTATCATCATCACCACGTCAAAATTTGCATCCACTGATATCTCCATTTGCTGGCCAAATGAGAAATTTCTAATTTGACCCGAAAACCGTCCTTAATTCTCTGCCCTCACTGGACTAAATGTTCCCGAGGGCAAATTTTGTGAGGTTAAACTTAGCACCTCTGTTTCAGCAGCTTAGCTCGAAAACGTTTGATGGTATTGCTCCCCCACTGAGGAAACTTGATCTAGGCCTATATAGTTTAGGTCTGATATTGAAGATTGGATCAAATGTATAACGAAAATTGTTCGAAAATTATAATCACAATTTTGAATGCTCTAAGTCTAAGTACAACTACTACTACTGTTAGTAGGTAGATGTCTACGCGTGTGACCATAATATGGTGACTGAATGTAAGAATTCCCCCCAAAATCGACAAATCTAAATTACGGTGTAGACTAGAACCTCCAATTTATTGTCACCTCGGGCCCTCATTTCCGTGTTGTGACGTAAAATTTTGAGGGCGTTGTTCTGGAATTGAATTTTAAGATTCGTTTTACTCGTCGTATGATAGAATGAACTATGAACACAAAAAGTTTCGTTGTTGTGAGAATATTACTTGACTACGATGAAGGCGATGTAGACAATCTGCTGTATAGGATTGCAATGTGGGCTGATATTATTATTGTTGTTATTATTATTAATGTACTTATCTATTGTTATTGTTGTTGATGTTATTATTAATATAATTTATAATTATTGTTTTTAATTATTTTATTATTGTTTTATTTATTTTATTGTTATTATTATTATTGTTATTTTTGGGGGATTTTGTAAATATATACG
>JAODAG010366815.1:7111-19287 GCA_027574785.1 Orphnurgus asper
GCACGCATCCGTACGTGGGCCATCTCTTACGCGAAACGGTCCGTTGGAATTGTGCCGGCTGGACGATTCACGCCCGCCCTCGGGTCTGTCTCCTGTCCCAAGGGGCCGGATGCGGTAGAAACCTTTGACCTTCCTTCGGGGTCTGACGGTCGTCCGTCGCCGCTACCGGATGCCTCGCGACCGGAGACGGCCGCTCTGTTCATATTTGGGGCGGAAACGTAATTCGTTTAACGATTGGAAAAGGTTGCTCTTTTTTTTTTATTATTGGCAAATCGGTTGAAAGACATGCCATCCAAGAAACCGGATCGAAATCGGATATCGTAATTTTTTTTTTTTTGGTCCCCTCAGCGGTAGAACAGAGGTTCAGACGGTCGAGGACACGAAAAAGAGGCTAGCCGAAAGGGAATTCAGCAGGTGAGGTTATCAGAGCCCTCCTTGTTCCTCGGAGCAAGGCTGACGATGATGATGAATTAGCTCGGATGGTTTCTGTTCTTAAAACGTTCGTTGGCTGGTGTAACAAAGGTGAAACAATGGTGGAATCGAACAGTATACACCAGTAATCAAAAGTATATATAAGTACACAGAAAGTATACAAAAAGTAAACAAAAATTGTGCAAAAAGTATTCAAAAAATGTACAAAAAAGTATACGAAAGAATACAAAATGTAGTTTGGGTCATCCTAATGAAGCCACTGTGACTTCACATCAACGGGGAAGTAATCGCTTAGTTGGTTGGTTAGCTCAACGTGTTAATTAACTGTCAGTTTGGACACAAAAGACTCTGCCATCAATTATACAGCAACATTTTTTTTTATACCGAACCATTTTTGACCTGTTTTCTGTCGTAATTTCAAATTTTTACTTCAGTAACTTTCATTAGTTCACCGTCTTTTCACACGTGCTGCTTTTAAAATAATTTTACTGCCATTTTCACCTGTGACACAGTAAACTTAGTTCACCGACTTTCTTTACTTGTTGCTTCAAATTAACAAAATAAAAATTAAAAACATTGCTAAACGTTATAACAACCTCTTGACGATTGGTTTCAATTTCACTACGACTCACAGAAGCTTTGATTGCTATTAAAGGGGGGGAATGCTTGGCAGGCTATTAACAATATCAGTTTGGATATAGTTTACGTCGCTGATACTGCACAGAGGTCTTGTTTGTGTCCCGACAAAAAGGTTGCTCTCGATTATCGACCGTGAGACAGGTTGATAAAAGGTCGAGTAAGGATTATAAGCTGACGTTATTCACATAATAGATAGCTATAAATATAGTTTGCATTGCATATTTCCACAATCGGGACAAAGCACGTGTTGGCAGCATTACAATTGTCACTAGGCGTAGCGTTTGTCTGCATCCTGCGACATTGAAGGAGAGAGTTTTTACCCACATTGTCATTGGTTTAGATTCGTTTTTGCGATATCCTTTTCGTAGAGCTGAAAATCCATGCACGTATATGTAGTAGTAGCCTTAGCAATGATTTTACATTACAGAGTGGATCCGAATGAGGTATGGGGTTTGATGCTAATCGTAAACTGGGACCCCCCCCATCTTTGCCCGGTGCAAGGGCGGCCATTATCTCTTCACAATTTCAAAGAGTCAACTTTGTACCCCATATGCACCACGATCGACGGGGGTTAAATGTTAAACTGCGACGGACACGGACGCTAGAAATACAAAGTAGATTTGAAGCAGCTTTTTGATTTGGGATTTGAAGGTCTTATCGTTCCGATCATACCTCGTTGACATAAACCTTGACCTAGAAAGTAAATGGTGCGTGATGTGTGGTTCTGTTTCGCATATTTATTCCTAGTCAGCACGTCATTGACAAGTTTTTAGCTCGGCCTAAAAGTTAACACGCATGCTAAAATCTTCTGGAGTTTCTGAGAATCATATTATGTTATGTCGGCTTTACTGCATGCTGTTTGATTATCGCTCCGGGCTCGATACCGTTAAAACAAAAAAACTAACGAGGCAGGATGGGGGGGGGGGGGGAGAGAAATTGGGGAGAAAAAAAAAACGTTGCAAGATTTTACATTTACTTATATCCTAAAATCTGCTATGCTATCTTCCAGAATGGTCTGTCAACTTTTCTCTCAACTGTACGGGTGCATCGCCCCCATGCTAAGGACACATAATACCCGTAATAAGTCGGGGCTTCGCGGGCGATACATGGAGCCAGGAAAAGTCTGAAATTTCTCAAAAATATATGTCAAATCATTGGTACGGACGGACCTCTGACTCTGTCAGCTTCCCTCTGCTCTCCCCGCGTAATTGCCGACTTACGAAGTGTACGTAAGGAGAATTGAATTGCCCCATCGGGGCTGTAAACACTATATCCTTTAAATGTTTATACTCTTGTGAACATACAGCGGTGGTGGAAGACATGAATGGAAGACATGAATGGACGCTTCTTGCATCACGGTTGCAAATTTTAGCCCCACGTTTTAAATTCCTCCTGGTTTCTTCCATGGTAACGTATAGCCGATGGGACAAACGTCGTTTTTTTCCCTCGATTCTGAACAATCGGTTCCCTCTTTCGGGGCGTTCTCACATGTTTTTGTGTTTTCTTTCTTCATCTTCTTCTCGTACTCTTTGGTTTCCCCCACTTGTCTGCTTGCAATTCACCGCTTGTCTGTGTATGTAGGTCCCCGAGCAAGAGAATCTTCCGGAGGACGATAGGCGGCAGTTCATCCGACGTCGTCAGGAACGAGACTCGGAGCCTGCCCTCTAGGGGGAGCAATCGCTCGAACGTACCCAAAAATAGGTTGGTACGAATGGTCGTTCGAATGGGCCCCCGGTTCGGCTAACTTTTTTATTTTTTTTTGCATCATCCGCCGTAACAAACGGCACCGCTGTTGGTGTTCTCAGGTGGTAAAGATCTATCGGTCTATTAATGTGTTATATGTATATATATGTATATGTATACACACAATTTTGGGGGGGGGATAGATCTTGTAATATTATCAACGTTTTCTTTGCGAGTAATGTACGGGAAGGTCAAAGGTCATCCGATGCTGAAAGAAAGCTTTTTCTCGAGAGTGTTTTGCTGATAAATATAATGGATGAATGAAATAGAGATGAAACACTCCGCAGATTCCATACCAAAATGGTTCTATCATCGCATGGGCACGAACAGCACATGCTTGTATATATAGCGTTAAGTACGAGTGTTATGCCAACATGCATACGCATACAAATTGTATCCGATTTAGGTTAAATGCAATAAATCCTAATCATTCTGCCTGCTCTGGAAAAGATTATGTAAACAAACCTACAGTGAGATTGTTGAGAGTTTGTATTATTTTTAATAGTTTACAGCCTGTTCGGTGATTGCTTGCAGTGTCTTGCACTTTTGACCTCTCCTTGGCCTTTCCCACTTCTCCAATAAGGGGGTATGTTGGGGCTGACTGCAGGGTTTGCTGTGTAGCTGTTTGTTGTTGTTATTATTATTATTCTTATTCTTATTTGCTCTTTTACCCTTCACACTTTGACAGGACTGTACATACAGCAGCATGCAGTGGTTGGCTTACCACGTACCACACACCTTCTATTTCCTTGTGATAAATTTGGAACAACGAGCATGTCATGATTTATTTTAGCCATATAAATAAACTGACCAATGTTTGATGCATCAGTGTCTACTTGAAATAACATCCAACAACATCTTACAGCATCCAACAATATCCTACAACTTCCAATAGCAACAATAATCCAGCAATATCCACGAACATCCAATAGCATACAACAACTTCCAACAACCTCCAATAACATCCCACAACATCCAATGTCATCCATTATCATCCAATAACATCCAACAGCACCCAACATCATCCAACAACATCCAATAGCATATAACAACATCCAACAACATTGAAGTACATCCAACTACTACATCCAACAACATAGACAACATCCAAATGCATCCAACAATTGTGTATGCTATGCATCCATAATTGAAAGTTCAAATGGCAAATGTAATATGGCTAACTCTTACTGAGCAAACGTCTGCTATTTTAACCTTGCTGATTTGAAACTCGAACTTCCCTGATTCTGCTTTACATGACATCCATTCTCGTTGTCGAACAGTTGGTATCGTTGGTTTCATTCATCTAAAATTAGGGAATTCAGTATAAATATAACTTAGGATAGGTACTGCAAACTTCCACATTGTACATCCTTACACTGGGCCACTGTAATGCTATGGTGTTAGTAAAAACGTATGGTAGGCTATACAGCCTCTTGCATAAGCATGGACTAAAAGTGCACACGTGTCTAGGCTACAATATTAAGAATGTAGCGGCCTTTCATAGTTTGGACAAACTGCACTTAGCATTTTTACGGGGGACTTTAGGATCAGAGCTGCTCAGAGTGTCAGTCCTGTCAAAGGTTTAAAATGTATTTACTTAGCCTTAGTCTTTTTGGTATATACTGCATATATACGACCACCTCAAATATACTGTATGTACATGTAGATACTAGCCTATTCCCTAACTTATTCATACTCATGTATGCAACTTATATTTGAGGTTTTCATACTTCATGTAAGACCACCGCACATATATATATACACATATATATATATACACATATATATATATATCTACCCTCTTTTTTTGCATGTAGCCTGGTCAGTTCGGTTCTTTTCTTTTTTTCCCCTTTCAACTCCTGATCTAGTCGAAAAAGCAAGCTACGCAATAGTGACGGCCGCACAGCCAACTCATTTAATGGAATTCAGAGGTATGAGATGCGTGATGGTGCAAGAGATTACGTTTCCTAGAGGAGAACTGGCTCCTAGTCGAAGAGTCGTAGATATATATAAGAGCCAAGCTCTATACTCTCCACGTATGACGTGAGGGTATTTTATTTCTCGTGAATTCTTAAAACGGGCCGTCTCGCCCACAACGCCCACCCTTTCTTTCCATAAGAGTTCTCTGGGGGTATTTCCTGGGTAATGTGGTCGGTTTCTTTTCATTCTTCGAGGAGGAATCAAAAGTCTTTTATTTTCGGGTCGAGAATACAAAATCATCCGCACCTAAATTTTAATTTGGCCACATTAATTAAAGCAAATAATTGCCAAAAAAAAAGAAGATTGCTGCAATTCATTGGCACCACACCACGGTACTTTTCATTCTTCGAGGAGGAATAAAAAATAAATTATTTTCGGGTCGAGAATACAAAATCTTGCACACACTTAAATTTTAATTTTGCCACATTAATTAAAGCAAAAAATTGCCCAAAAAAAGAAGATGCTCGCTGCGATTCATCGGCGTCACAACACAGTACTTTTCATTCTTCGAGGAGGAATAAAAATATAAGTATTATTTTCGTGTCAAGAATAGATGCACAAAAATCACACTTAATTCCACTGTTCCATAGAGTCGAAAGAGTCGATGTTTGGATCAATTCTCAATATCTCCCTTCGGCCAGCAACCTTTCGTCTTAACGTGCGCCAATTATTTTGCCATCGATGTCGTCGTTTTCTCCTTTTCTTGTACGTTTATTTTCTGTTTTATTAAAGGTAAACAGACGATCGATTTTTTTCCCCTCTCTCTTGATAATTTGTATTGCATACACTCTCCATCGTCAGGGTGTCAACCTTGACTCACCTGCTATGTCTCGCCGATTTATTTACGGGTAGATCCCTGTTTCCGGTGTTTCTATAATAGTCTAAAACATTGAAAGCACATCTCTCCAGCTTGTTGAATCAAGGAGCAAACAATGGCTAAGGGGAGGACGACCAATTACACAACATCAATTTACACAGCGTCAATTACACAACATCAATTACTCAACATCAGTTACACAGCATCAGTTAAACACCACTTACGTAACATCAATTACACCTGAAAAAAAGTACACGGCACCTTTGTATAGGAAATTTACAGCAGTCCGGTGTCATTCTGCATAGTATTATTAATAAAACCCCCCTGTATTGACAATGATCCGTTAAATGTACGTGTCACAAGATTTTAAGGGGGGAAGGGTAAGTGGGTGGGTGGTTGTGCTCATTCAGTAATAGTTTGATTTCAGTCTAGCTCCATCGTCACGATGGGAATGCCGAGGTTCACACGTATAGCCCAACGGCTGAGAGGTACGGTTTGAAAACCCGGCCGCATTTCCTGCAAACGATGACCCCGATTGCCCCTCGTACCTCGACGATGACTGTGAGGTACGAGGTCGTCATAGCTAGCGTCTTTGTTGATATATTTTTTCTTGGGGCAGAGTTTAGCTTGTCATGATGAGGTTCTGACATCGCAAGAATTTCCAAACAAGATCTCTTTCCCCCCCCCCCCTCTCTTATCCAATTCATGGTTAGTACTTTCGTCTGAACAAAGACTTTGTTGCAACTTCCATTTTGACAAAAAGGTACTCCTGATTTGCCATCATTCCCCTGTTATTTAACCGTGATGCGTAACTCTCTCACACTGTAACCTCCGAGAGGCTGACAACTTCTGCTTATACCCACCCTTCTCAATTAAGGAAGGTTTTCCAGAAATATCAAAGCCATAGCTCTCCCTCCCGGTGGTATTTGTCCTTCTGTTCTCTGGAGACTTAGATCTCTAGTAAACTACCTATCCTGTTTGAATTTGATAATATTTCTACGACAATATCCCCTTTTATCCTTTTATGTTTTGTTTGGCTCCTTCCTATCGTACCCATTGCTTGTTTTCTAAATTTACCCATAGCAACGCGTCTGCCTCTTGTTAATATCAGTTAAGTTCCATCTTCGTTCCACTTCTAATGAAGTTTGGGCGAACTTTCCGAAAACCTGCGCTGATGAATACGGCGGCAACGTTGAATTGCATGGAATGTTTTGTCAACAGTTTCTGAATGTACGCAGCATTTCTAGTGAATACGGCGACAGCATTGAATTGCGTCGAGTGTTTTGTCAACAGGTTCTGAATGTACGCATTTCTAATGAATACGGCGGCAGCATTGAATTGTGTTGAATGTTTGGCAACAGTTTCTGAATGTACGCATTTGTAATGATTACGGCGACAGCAGTGAATTGCGTTCAGTGTTTTGTCAACGGGTTCTGAATGTACGTATTTCTAATGAATACGGCGGCAACATTGAATTGCGTTGAATGTTTTGTAAACGGTTTTTCGAATTGTACGCAATTGTTTTGAATACGACGACTTGCGTCGAATGTTTGGCCAACGGCTTCGTGAATTGCTCACGTGGGTTTTTTTGTTTGTTTTTTGTCGGCGTCATTCGCCTCATCGCAGGGAGAACGGCTTCTCGAGGAGCGAAGAGATACTAACCACGGCCCACCTCCTGTACGTGGACGACGGTGGCGGCAGCGACAACAGCCTGGTGGAGAAAACCTACAACGTGCAGACGAACGGAGTCCAGGTGGTAAGTCATCGACGTCAATACCTCGGAAAATACAATGCTTGAGTGGCGGCGTAATAGAAATGGGTAAAACGTGTGCTTAATTAAAATGTATATATACATGTGTGTGTAGATACTAGCCTATCCACTAACTTATACATACTCATACATACTCATGTATGTATCCTATATTTGTGGCATGTACTGCATGTAAGACTACCTCAATATAAGTGTATGTACATGTGTGTGTAGATACTAGCCTATCCCCTAACTTACTGTATAATATACCCTTGCACGTATTCTACACTTGAGGTGGTCGTAAATGAAGTATATACCAAAACAGTTGCTATAAAACCTTTGCCTAACTATCAAAGGTTAGTATACATGACGGGATGGTTGTCATAGTGACACACCTCAGTACTACTTACCGTACAACTCATCCTCTTTGAATTGCTCGTTGTCATGCATGGCATCACTTTCAGTGCTTTTCTTATTTCTTCACAACCGTTAAGTCTTCAAAAGTGCTTGGAGGAGAAGAATACTTTTTTGATATGTTAATGCTGGGAAATTGCTTAGTGACAGAAATTTTATTTTAATGGCCTTCAGGACTCAGGAAAATAAAGATATTTTTTTTAAATGTTCTCTCAAAAGGTTATACCTGACCTCTTTTTGTGCGATGAATGTCATGAACTGACATCTTATCAAGCTAAATGTAAAGTTGTGAGATTCATGAGCGATATTCTATTCCAGGCAATTTACAAGTTCTGAAAGGTAACGTAACGAACAATTCTTGCATAAAGAAACTTTTCAAAGAAGTGCTTTCTTCAATTTTTTTTGTTTCTTTCCCTCGAAAAGCCTAATGGTGTAGCCGCAGATAGCTTGATCGTTATCAGGATGAGACCAAACGACAGAGGGCAGTTTGGCTTCAGCGTCAAAGGAGGCTGTGACCAAGGCACTCCGGTCATTGTCTGTAGAGTTGCACCTAATACCCCGGTAAGTGTCCCCCTCCCCCGCTGCTAAAAATTACTGATCCTTAAGATCGGTTTAGTTTGGTTCTGTAACAAACACATAATGGTCGGGAATGGCAATCAGGTCCTCATAAAAAAGACCCCAACAACCAAGGACCCAAACCAGAGAAACCCGAAACAGACATCAAAGTCTCTGGAAAATGTGTTCAAGAAGCCCCAAATCCTATCAAGGATTACTTAGGGACCCTTCCCAGAGTTCCATTGGCGGCACCACGAGTGGGCATATCTGTTTAAAGGTTGAAAAGTCTAAAATGCATCGTCCATCGCGTGAACGTTGGATGCTGCAAAGCTGATGAAATTATATGTGGGTAAATGATCAAAGTTTGCTATGTAATGTTAGTGCATTACTGTAAGCATTACATGTCAGAGGGCTGCTCTGTAATGTTAGTACATTACTGTAAGCATTACATGTCAGAGGGCTGCTCTGTAATGTTAGTGCATTACTGTAAGCATTACATGTCAGAGGGCTGCTCTGTAATGTTAGTGCATTACTGTAAGCATTACATGTCAGAGGGCTGCTCTGTAATGTTAGTGCATTACTGTAAGCATGGCAAGCATGTTATGCTGCTATGTAATGTTAGTGCATTGTGCATCTGATGGTTTAGTTTTGCTCCTGTTTACTTTTTCAGTCGCTAGCGAATGTTCAACACATTTTGGTTTTCTAGTGCCTGTCATACCGTTGGTTTGTTGTGATCGGAAAATAAATCACCAAATAAGAGATCAGAAATAAACGTTGAAATTTTACAAAGCGGTCCCCATCCGTTCCAAAGCGGTTCCCCATCCGTTACAAAGCGGTAATTCCTATCCGTCGCAAAGCAGTTTGTACACCGTGGACTGGTGCGTTCTTTTGTGCAGGCTGACCTCTGTATTCCAAGGCTGAATGAAGGAGACCAACTCCTGTTCCTCAACGGCAAGGACATCTCAGTGTACACGAACGAAGAGGTCGTGGCCACCATTCGAGGGATCTGCGAGCTTCGTCACGTGGACCTGGTGCTCACGGTCAGACCGAACGGTATGAGCCCCGGCCCTGCCTGTGTCGTTTCTCTGATTGTCAATGTCGTCGCAACCGTATGTTCAGATGGTTATTGTCAGTACATTTTTCATATGGCTCAAATTTATTCGGTAATATTCAATTTAATGCAAAGCCACTGAAAGTAGCTTTGTAAACTTATATCAGAACGAAACTGGCTAACCATGCTTGATTATATGTTGGTCGTAGTGAGTGGATCGTCTCTTATATTTATATATTATATTATATTAGTGTTATATTAATTATTGAACAGGTGGAGCTTAATTGTGCAATTGTTCTTAAAATCTATTTGTGGATTAGCTTCATAATTGCTATGGTTGTGATGGTAGGTGTTGAGCTAATTTTTTTTTCGTTTTCTGGCTTCCTGTGGTTAGTTTGTTTAATTGATACAGTTCTGTTAGTAGAAGATGTTAAAACTATACTTTTTTATTAATTGCTATTGTCGTATTAGTTGATGTTAAACTAAACATTTTCCTTTTTTCTGGTTTCCTGGAAGTTGGCTTCATAATTGCTATGGTCGTGTTAGAAGACGTCCAAACTTAAACATTTTCAATTTCTGGTTTCCCGAAATGCTTACTCCCCCCGCATACGAGACCTCCGATAATTAATGACCTTTGTTCTAGGGTATCAAAGCTTTGTTACAGAACATCTTCAATTCAGGTCTAAACGGTAACGTTTTATCGCCCAAGTTTACTCTTTCGAAAAAGGGGCCCTCGAGGCACCGTTTGCCAGCGGCCCGGGCCCGAAACGTGGCATGGCGGTGAGGGTGTAACGTTTTTGACCTCTGACCCCTTCGCAGTGTACGTCAGCGACGACGTCGAGGAGGAGGAGCCCGTCTTTCAGTACATCCCAGAGAGCCCCAGGGTGACCAACGGGGGCGTGGACCCTCTGTCGGAGTCCATCATGCTGCTGCAGGAGGGGATTTCCAGCAGCACCGCTCTGTCCCAGTTTGAGGTAGGAAACGGGTGGTGTTTGGTTATTATCGATCCAAGTTTGAGGGTAGGAAAGGCGGTTTTGGGTTATTATCGATCCATTTGCGAAACGAGTAGATCTTTTTACCGCCGTTGATTGCAGTGCGTTCCATTTTTCGATCAGTGGAGGTTTTTTGTTGTTGTTCGTTTTTGAATTGAACGTTGTATTTACGGGTTTGTGTTCCTGGATCAGGTCGTCCAGTTATCCAGTCGCATTCGCAAACCTGTAACGTCAGATAAAGTTGTGGACGATGAGCGTGTGTTCTCCCCCCCCTCGTCGTTCTCAAACCCCTCGGAGGGTTCGTGTCGGACCGTCAAGCCTCTGCCTCGTACGCTCTCTTTAAACGACCCTCGACGGGGACCGACCGCACTTGGCGCTCTACTCTTGTCTCTGTCAACGTCGGTGCTCCAATTAATCATTTACGTCAAATGAATGGACGCCCCTCGTCAATGATTTGCCGCCGTTCGACACGTTTGTCGTTTCACCTGCTCGAGTGTCAGAGAGGAGCTCGCGTCGTTTTGTCGCACCCAAACAAACCTGCCTTTTGCGGAAGAGAGAGATTTTCTCTTTCATCTTAATGCCCACGTGTGCACGATAGCCGGAAGAAGCAACGTTAAACCTGCCTCTCTTCAAATTTGACTCCCCTAACTTTTGGCGAGAAGGTATACGACCACGCCGTGGGCAACGAGAGGTGGCCTGCCGGACCCTTATATTCATGGTGCCGATGGTCGCCAGCGGATGACCTGTCTTGCGGTTTTTTTCCGCGAGCATTTCCAAAGACGGCCGGGTCAGAGTGGGACGGTGTATTGTGCAAGTGTTGCAGTGAAGCTTGATTGAACTGATGGGGATGTGCAGCTTTGGTGACATGATTTCCATCGTTGGTACTTCCTGGCAGTATGTCTACCCGTCCATCCATCTAACATGTCTACCCGTCCATCTACATGTCTGTCTGTCTCATCATAGAGAGGATACTCCCCCCCCCAGACTTTTTGTCCGATGTTGACGAAACCTACTCAGCACGTCGCATAATATTGGGGGATTGAATGAGATTGATACGCAATTTAGGCCAAAGGTCAATAACATCAACAAGGTCGCAACATGAAATGTATATCTTACCTGCTCCTTTCTCCCAGAGACACTGTAATCGACGCTGACCAACGTTGGGCAACGTCCATGGTTGGTAGTGAGTGATAAAACACAGGGTGGCCTGGAATAATAGGTTACAGGTCATTAAAAGTTTATAATAGGTCAAAGGTCATCAGAGGATAAAATTGTGAAAATTGCTTTAAATCGCTATAAAATATGACAATAGCGGCCAGAGTCACCAGGCTATAAAAGTCGTTCATTGATTTTAGGTGAAAGGCATCGTAGGTCCGATCGTGAAACTGTGAAACCATTGCATGAAACCAGAAATCCACAATCGAAGTTGGTCAGAATCACAGTGTACGACGAGAATTATGATGTATGATTTAGAGGGGTTGCAATGCTGATAAATAATCAACAGCTGGTCAACAATAAAGTCCAGTGGTCATCTGGTTACAAACGTTTTTCATGACTATGTGGGCAAGGTCATCAGAGGGTGAGTCACGATACATGAGTTGGTCAGAATCACGTACAGATCGCGATTTTGAGGTCGAGACGATTGTAACGTCAGCGACGCTGAATGTGTCGCAGGGGAAATCTGCAACGAAATTCTGCATTACCTGGTTTTGTCATCGTTAAGACTGCGGAAGCGGAAGTTGAGGAGAATAACTGTAACTGGGACTTCCTTGGGGTAACAATTGAGCGTCGCCATCATTGACG
>JAODAG010366926.1:1707-31381 GCA_027574785.1 Orphnurgus asper
TATGCCTTGTTTCATCCATCATCGTAGCAGTGTAAACACATACGGAGTCGACTACTATCTTATTACCTATAATTTTCTGTCATTATGCCTTGTTTCATCCTTCATCGTAGCAGTGTAAACACATACGGAGTCGACTACTATCTTATTACCTATAATTTTCAGTCATTATGCCTTGTTTCATCCATCATCGTAGCAGTGTAAACACATATGGAGTCGACTACGTAAGTCTCCAAAGGGCAGTATTAGGATGGATGTATGAGTAGTGTTCGCAAAAATTGTCAATTTCAAACACAACAAATTGCCATTTGGATTGCGGATTGGTAAAAACAAGACTAATACGTAAATAACATCATGGAAGCAACGACGAGTGAGTTGATAAACGAGATTTTCCGTTGTCAACTTCTATCACTAATTAGTTTGCATCCGTTTTGTGGAAAGAATCTCAAATATATGATTAACTCGTATTACAACCCAAGTTCGATCGAATGAACAATTTGATTATTGTTATTCAACTTGAGTATTGTTGATCAACTTCATTATTGTTATTCAGCTTCATTATTGTTATACAAATTCATTGTTGTTATTCAACTTCATTATTTTTATTCAACTTCATTATTGTTATTCAACTTCATTGTTGCTATTCATCTTGATTTTTATGACTGATCGAGGATGAAACAAACTTTGGACGTTGCCTTTCATCGCATTTAAGTAACATCTCCGACTCTGATTCACTTGTTCTTTGATATAAAATTAATTAATTTAATTTTAACAACCGATATTGAACTCTCAAGGACAAGTGAACATTGCTTCTAAATACAATCTTGTACGTTTCTACAAACTACCACTGGAAGCTGCAAACCCCCACAAAATATGTGTCATATCGCATGATTTACCTCACTTTAGCATCTGTCGATCAGTCACTGTGTAGTGAAGTGGCGGGAACAGAATCGTATGTTGACAATATAGGCACGTAAATTAATTTGAAATACAGATAGACTTTTCGATTAACCAGCTGGCGAAATAATTAATCCTCTCATATCAAGAATGGCAGGTCACCTTTTACCGAGACATTGTACATGGGGGAAGCATACACTATCTGAACCACAAACATACTAATCAGAACACGTGAATAAGCGGAGATGTTTCATGAGTGATAGCTGCAGTAACGATTAATTTAACCGAATATTAATCACAACCAACTCGCTCACAACAGGTTAAACAATTTCCATGAAGTTTAAGAGCTGGAATATACCAAGCCGTCGTATCTTGTACTATTTGCGACCAAATTGACTTCTGAATAACGACATTTCCATCCTTAGCTGGTCTTCTGTAACCGTGCCGTTTATAAAGAGATACTTTCGGAATCATCGTTCCAATTTGCGTCGAACAGTTGGCTTTTAAATATTAAGCCTACCATCTCATCCAGATATCGCTTCTCGGCCTTTTGGTTAAGATCATGTGTAGTATCTGTGGTGCTAAGGATGGCCCGCACTGGTTAATTTAATGGTGGGGCATGTCCTCCAACAGAGCCATGCGCTACACGTTATGTGGCACTACACCCGCCCAATGATATTTAGCCTTAGCAGTCCCATCGAAATAGGATTGGGGCTGAGAAGTGGGTCAGTTGGCTTTTGAAGCCGTGACATATGCTGCCGCTGTTTGGTTTAGATCCCAGGTTCTTTCTTGGGAGGGTTTTCTTAAAAAAACATCTCATCCACAATCCATCATGATGCTAACGAGTAAGTTACATAACGCGGGGTGCGCCGATGGGCGTCCGCATGCCGGATCAAACTAGAAATAACAAATATCAACAGGAATTTTCTCTGGAAATTGTCGGTAATCGCCGAAGAAGCCATACCATATTTCCTCTTGGCAGTTCATGGATGTATGTAGATGCAAGATAGCATGGAGGGCCAACCCAGCGGCCCGTGACGTCAAATGAGGCCCGTTGTTCATGTTTTTTTGTTGTAAAGTTATGTTTTAATTGGGCCTAGAGAAATGTTATTTTAAACTAGAAACTAATGGATGTCTTAACCACGTCGTAGTTCCCCTGTGCGGAATGTCAAAACGATTGAAGTCAAAATGTGACCGTCGGCGAATATGAGGTTGTTCCAACCGAGCTATATATAAGGGGTGGAGAGCGTGCATTTTCCAGCTGATAATATACGACAAACTTTTGAAAGACACGAACAGAGAAGGTACTAAGTAATACCTCCCTGTTCCAACAACATACATAACATTTAAAGTCGAAACAGAATGCGGTTTACGGTATTCATTAATGGCGACCAGCGCTCTTAGAAGCATACGATCCCTTCGTGTATTTGACGAGTAGCCTACCGTATAAAACTGTCAATAACAGGATGTCACTCGGAACGTAGATTAACTATGGTAGTGACGACGTTGATGTGCATCTCAGGTGTAGTGTGTGTACATTACCGTCAGTCGCGGATTGAGTATTTTCGTAAATTTAGGGGCGCTAATCAAATCACGCTCCCTCTTTCACAGAAATGGGATCCGCGTATGACTTACTGCTTTTAAGAAAACCCACCCAAGTAAGACTATTGGGCTTTAAACCCCACCCCCTTCCCTCCAAAACGACCCCATATTCTACGGCACCAAATACCAACTAACGAACTTTCCCTAACCAATCCAATTTAGACTGGCTGAGATCAAGATATCATAATGCCACGAAATGTGTAGCAAATGCCTCTGTTAGAGGACATACCGCCACCATTAACCAATGCGGACCGCCCTTAGCACCACATCCGTTGGATATTTTATCTATTTATCTTGTAGACAGTTAGAAATCACAGATTACCACCTCTTATGGTTTTGATAACTTAATTTAAATAATTGGTTGAAAGCTTTAAATTTTCTATCGCCAGAAGAGAACAAAATATATACACGAAACGCCAACTAAGAAAAACAGTGGTTATTTTGGTTTCGATAACCCTATTGGAAGCGTCCAGCATTGTAAATATATATATTTATTTCTGTATTGGCTGGCCTATAAATGGCACTTCACCCACTTCCATGAAATACGACGAGTTACAGCGGATGTCACTCAATCCCTTAGGCCGATTGCTCTCGAAAGTTTTTAGGCAAACGTACTTTACCCAACGTCAATCAACAAAGCGACCGGTTAATGAATACTACGTTTTTGTTAATGATGACCGTGGGCAACTTTTCCGTGCTCTTTAAAAAAAAAGGTCTCAACTTTGTGGCCGACATGAAATCAAAACGAAGGTGGCAACCATATTTAAAACATTATTTTGTTCTCGCACCTCCACACCATCCTTTCCTCCTCACTACGCGGCATTGTATACGTATCCCTTCCCCCCCCCCCCCACCAAAACAAAAGTTGAGACTTGACATATAGAGGCCAAATTCTATTTACTAACTGTGTGGAGGTTGCAAACTACTTCAAATTCCCTGAACCGTCGTCCTGAGTATCCACGAGTAGGCTACCAAGATGTACCAACTCGTCATCTCTACATATTTCTGTATTAAAGCCTAGTGGGCATGAATGCATTACACCTACAGTTGGGTATCCTGTAGTTCTATAAAACCTGAACAAGACGATTTGGGGGTAACATGTGAAGTTCCCCCTTACAGCCATTTCAGTCGGTGAAGCTTTCAATTATCGTTGCATCCAGTGAAAAACGTCATCTATCCAGAAACCTGCGTGTTTGTGACGTAATCTATACGTTGCGAGGTTGTACACTGTACACCAGAGCGAGTTAGTCATCTGAGAAATGTGTCTTGAGTACGTCAAAGCAGCGCAATGGATGTAATGAATGTCAAACTTTTTTACGCAGATTCGAACGACGTTCATTGTGTATGTCTTTTTTTCCTAAAATAGACTGCCGGATCGACTAATTCATTTCTAAACAGAATCACGTAATGTCGTAACTGCATGCTACCACGCAGCATGTATTGACGACACACATAACCGGAAAACAAGTATCGGGGATGGGGGGAGCTGGACCGATTAAGAACTCCATGTCAATGTTCTTCAATCACGTGAATTTATTGATATCAGGAAGGTAATTCGGAATTCTACGTACCAAACGAAAGGGAGAAGTGAAACGCACGACTTGCAGTTCGTAATTGAAATGCATTAAAGGAGACATTTGCGGATAAATGCCGTTAATTATGTAGTGAGAAATCTCTAAACAAAAGTGGATGTGCTCCGACGAATTTATCTCTGATGACTGTTTGCAGACACTTGTTTGCATAATGACAAGAAACAAGACAGAGTAGATATTGCCATTGATGGAAAAAGAGAGAACAAAATATCGACAACAGTAGGCTATATTCAGTGTTTGTTGTATAGTCTGCTACGGAGCTGCTATTCATATTATCGAACTTCCCGTTTGATTCGCGTAGCAATATACCGATTTGCAAGTGAGTTTGAAAGGAGAATTTAGGGTGGTGTTTAAGCAGATGAAAACCTTTTGGGTACGCATTCATGGTGTTTGCCCCCACGCCCCCCCCCCCTTACAGAAAAACAATTGATGAGGTGGTATCAATGAAAGAAATATTCGTATTGATAATAAGAATATTTCTTTCATTTTGTGTCTCATTTCATAGGCTAGCTCCACGCGTGGTCCCGGAGATGGGATGTAATTATCTCTTGTTATCGTTCTTTCGTGACACGTCCTAGTTTTGGTTCGTTCCGGTGTCAATGGTCTCGGAACGAATGACCTGATCCGGGTTCTCTATTCCGGGAACACAGTCGATTTCCCGTCCCGCTCACCTGACTTCCTATAAGTTTAAGCAAGTGTGAGTGTGATTTGTTTTTTGGAAGAGGAAGGCAGTAAATGTCGACTACCAAACCGGCGCTGCCCATAAAACGCCCTGCTCTGGCTCCGCGGATATTTTGTAATTGTGTAACATTAAGTTTTCCAAACATGAACACGAACGAACTTGTTTGGGTGGTGAGGGGAACAGAGTTAAATTTCTGCATATTTAGTGCATATTAAAAAACTTATAAGAAACAATTAATTTTTAAGGATTTCTTTTTTAAGTTTATGAAACGAAATGTCTAGTCGCCAAACGAAAGGACCTTAAATGGAGACGGGATCTGCGCCTATCGTGCCCAATTGTACATCCGCCCCACTGTATTGGAAAATGGTCGAGTGTGTGAGACCAATAGCAACGACACCGTGTTATAACATTATCAGTGAGAACGAAACGAATGAACTATATCAAATTCTCCATTAATGATGCGCGTCCCGCGCGAGTGACATCTGCTCATACTTTACCTTTCATTTATTTTTTTATAGCTCGCCTATAACTCGTTATTTGTTTGCCTCGGTTACTCGCTGATAAAGTAAATGAGGACAAATTTATAGCCTAGACATGCAAGAAGAAGAATACGTCCAACGGAAGCCATTCGCACTTCGTATAAATTTGCAGTAGCTCAAGGTTCATAAGCATACCAAGTGTTGTAAAGTATTAATTCCCCATTTTGTATAGACATAGTGTGTATTTATAGACTTCTTCGTCATACACGTTGTATGGTGTTTATTCAATTACTGCATGTGTATTTTTGTTCTACTGTCATATAGGCTATGTTGATTTATTCAACAGCCTGAGGGGTATAAACGGTAGTAGGAAAGTGAGACAGATTTTGATTCGGTATTTTCTGTATGTTGAACAATAAGCGCCTTAAGCGCCTAACATGTACGATATTGCTATTTCGAAGGTAACAGTGATGTTCTAACCGTTGACAAATATTATTATTTTACAACAGGTTCCTCATTAAGACGCGCTTTCCCAGTAGACTTAACATCGTTCACCGATCAGGAGGTAATGTTCCAATGCGCAGTTTTATTAATACAGATTACATATTAATAATCAAAATATATCATGTTATGTATCATTAAAGTGGAGAGAAAACCTGCATGTGTGATTATTTGATAGAGAAGCCAAATGTGAACAATAATCTCATATCTGCATCTTCATCAAAAGTCTTCATCCGGTGTCGAAAACTCGACTTGTCTAACAATTCATGTCATGGCATCGTCAGAGAAAGTATTGGAACTTTGTTCCTCTATAAATTAGCCTACTTGCTATATATATAAACGAGAGGGTTTAGCATAGTGAAAATTGCAGATAATGTTGTCCAAAAAATACAAACGTATGCGAGAAGTTCAATAAAAAGATTTACCACGTAAGTGACTGCGGTCTCATGTCGGTTTTGTATATATTTAACTAATTTCCAATAACAACAACGATATGGTAGTGAGTTTGTTAAGCAGCTTTGAAGTTGTGTTTTGTCCCATGCATGTACTATATATATAAATTTAAATAGCCCACTGAAACCGTACGCCTTTTATACCCACCTTTCTTACACGAATTATCAGGGCCATATATTGGCGGGCTTGTTGGGATATAGGCTCTTACGCTGCCGGTGCGTAATGATCTATATATATTTTTTCATTCATAGCCCGGGAGGACATCGTAGACGTAGACTGGGCCTAGTTCACGAAAGACGCCAAGCCAAACATGCGCTACTATTTATCGTATTTATACTTGAAAAACATCCACCAGTAGTAGAAAAGGGAGGTGTTTACTCTACTCGTTGTCAGTTTGTAAGATTTCTTCGCTCATACTTTCCCTTGTCCTTTCTTTCAAACAGATATACGACCTAAATCGAGAGATTGAGGAACAGGGGATGCCTTTTGAGCCTTATGAATCAAGCCTTTTTCCCGTCTATCAAAAGATTGTAGATGATTCAAACATATACGGTGTTTTGAATAGTCCAGCATTAGAGCATGTTAAATCACAAAAGATTGCCTTCCCCGTAGACGAACCACCGGCTAGCCCACAGTTCGATAGTATCACACAGATATCTGATAGCCACGATGTATTCAAAGTAAGTCTGGCTGACACAAACAATAACGTTATTTTGTTCTTCTCTTAATTAATTCTCTAGAGACTCGTTGATGTTTCTTTTACAAGCTCTGGCAGGGCGTATCGCATGTTTAATGGGGCACAAATTTCTTAAATTTTGTAATTTCGAAAATTTATAAACTCCTGGACCCAATTCAAAGATGACGACCTTCATGAAATTAAATAAACTTTTAAACGGGGAATTAAAACTACTTTTATCTTTGAATAATGCTTATTAAATTAAAGCACACTCATAACCTTTCCTTTTCTTTGTTGAAGGTGCAAAAGTTCAGCAGTAAGAACTAACCTACAGTGTAGTTGTAATCTTTTACTCTAAATTGCGTTTGGATTTCGAAGAGTATCACGCTACTGTAAGCATGCTTTGTATAAACTGTTACAGTGTTGTTTAAGACAACCGTAAGTTAACTAAGGTATAGCTCTCTTCATTCAGAAAGCAGTAACTGGTGTAATGCGGTAATATTGGTCTTCACCCACATTTACATTTACAAGTCTTGTTATTATAAATTAACACTTCAGACTTTGACCATATACAACTACAACGAAATCCCATGCCCTTCAAATGATACGACAAAACGAAAATTTATGAAATTGGAATAGTCTGTATCACTCATATGCACCGGTTGACTCCACAAAAAATTAATCATCCAACACAGACTAGCAAACATTCGCAACTTTTCTTGCATATCTTTTCATTGCCGTCCTTTTTCTCAATTCTAACATCTATGCTCTCTATAGCGTCTCTCACGTTGTAGACAGTCTTTCTGAACTTTCGTGCTAGCTTTTTTCAACTCTTTCGCTGTTTTCTGTCGTTCATAGCTACGTAGAATGCATCAACTGTCTTAAGTAAAGTTTCGTATAACATAAGAACATTATACCGAAGTTTCGGGCGTGTATCACGATCCAACGTTTCACGCATAATGGAAACAAATATGCACGAAAATTGGGTTAGATCACACCAAGTCGCGCTGACTTCGAGTATCATCACTGAAAACGGGTGCAATTCGGCACGGCCTGGATTCTGGGAAAGGTGAGATTAATTTTGATATTTTACTAAAAAAAATACTCTAAATTATAATTTATTATAGTTCAAACATATTTGTGTTTTAATATATCAGAATATGATCACTATCGGTTTAAAGAAAGTCGTTGAATGTTTGATCATGTTTACAATAGGTATGGCATTATGCGATATTAAGTAACGAAACATCATCTTAAACATTGTCAATAGTAAATAATTGGATACGACGTGAATGAATCGTTTTATTATTTGTGAAGTACTATCGTTTGCCTATTTGATAATATGTATACGAAAACAGTATTTATGTGACCCCCATATTCAAAAAAAATGATATGCACCACGTTGCTCCTGGAATTTGAAAGTCTAAGAATAGGTCTATTAGATCTTAATATAAAAAATGTGCTAATGTTTTTAACAAAACATTGTTAGAAAACCGTTTTTATCATTTTAAGTTTTAAGTTTTAAGTTCATATCACATATCTGAAAATGTGTCTAATTGTTTTCTAAATCAATTTTGTTACTGAATTGTGACTGTTGAATTGTCTGAGTTTACTAAATTCATTCAATACCTGACAACATGATGCTGGGTTTTAGACAAAAGAGAATTGTTTTCCTATTTTGACATTGTTAACAATACCATACCACTAATACACATCTCTAGGAATTTATTGTATATGTATTTCTTTATTTTTCAAAATGCTTTAGAATGATTTATCTAGCTCTTACTACGTGCACTTCTTCTGTCAAATTATGATATTTATTTATGGATCTTTTGCATTTTAACTTGCCCTTTTATATCTATATCATATTTGTACTTAACTGTGATCTCTCCACCGTCATTCTCTGCATTTCTCACACTTTGCATCTTTCTCTGAGCTTAATGTATTCTTCTTTGACTTCTTCGTCTCACAAACCTCCGCATACAATTTGAGCAACTGTTACAGAACAAAACATGACTTATTATTTCAGCAGTATTTAATCGAATGAGCTTTATAGAACGACATATAATTTAATCAAAAAAGTAAAAGACGCATACACGCACAATTATTTACTTCCATCAGATACAAAATACCTTAAAGAGCGTTCGCTGTCGATATTATCAATATCAGACACAAATCCAGCGCTCTACAAACTCCCGATCTGTGGACAAATTTTAATTAAAAAGTTCAGAGATCGTGATGTTTACTCCAGGAACATCGTCTCTGTTCAATTTCAAGTCATAAACCTGTTATATACTGTTAATATAGCTGTAAGTGCAATTACTAACACAGAGCTATCGATGTGTCGAGAACACATCATGTTGTACTGCAGAGAAAGAGATAATAAACACTGAATACACAACCACTGACCAGTGAGTTACCTTACCAAAGACCTTGCCCAGGTCAGGGCCGAGATTGTTATGAGTTGTGACAGTTATGTTGGTTTTTCTGGGAGATGAAATTCCCTTGTCACTTCTTTCAGCATTTTATGAATCCGCAAAAATCCTGAAATTCCACGGGTTGACAGACAGATTTATCCTTCCCAATAATAAACCAAATGTGTTCGTGTGCATAACGCTATGTCTGAGTTACTGCGTGAAGTTGTTATTTAGTTAACTGCATGTTTACTGTTTCGCCGATTTCATGCAATCACTGAAAGATAGCATAGCATAACCCTCCGAATTTCCCCTACGTGTGGAGTGGATTGAGCGCCTCAAGGAGTCAAAACCCTAAGAAAAGACAAACAAGCCTTATCTTTGTTTTTGTCTATTTAAGAATTTGTACACATTGTCATATATTCGCTGTAAATTTATGGCATAGTTCTGTTAATTAAGCTCTATTTAACTCACGATGTATAAGTAAAGTGTAGGTCCTTTACCCGTACATCATACGTGACAGTGTATGCCATACACTAGGTATTTTTCGATATCCCGTAATGCGAACATATTTTATTATACTTTTAGACTACTGAATTAGTAATTGCTTAATAGTCTATTTTAGTAACAATTAACTACTTAAATGATTTGCTAATTAAACCTCAAAAGTGTCGTTGCCTACTGTTTATCTCCAACACGTACCGTATATCGTTGTTGTTACAAGAGGTTATCGAGGTCATCTAACCACGGTACGCCGATCGGTATATATTACATATATATATATATATATACATAAATCCATGTGTCACAGATCCGGACACGGTTTTGTCTTCTAGGGCAGAGGGTCACCATTTATTTCTCGTCCTCATTTGACGAGGCATACACTTATACTCTCTCTCTCGTCATTCTACATTTATTGATAAATAGTAGAAGCGCAAAATAGACTTACGCTCAAAAAAGTATACAGTCACCGGGAAATATTTATTTGTCGTATAGGCTGTTTTTGTTTTTGTCTCATATTTTGTTTACTGATTTTTGACTTGCTGAGAGCGATTACGCTTAATTAAACAACAACCAAGTGCTGAAGTAACCAATTACTCCTACTTTATTATTCTTAACAGGTGCCGAACGGTGCGCGAATCTTATAAACTGACGAATGGAATACAATTTTAGGTTGCGCGCTGTGAACGATGCGCTGTGAACGATGGCGTGTCGTACAATAAATGGGTCACAGGTGAAAGTACATTTCCCGGAATCCTGTGCACGCGTGGGAAAGGGCTTCGGAAAGTTAAGATTACCATTCAATAAAACTAATAACAAGTAACCGTGGAAAAGTCGAGGGTTTAGGATAATAACAATGACGAAGGAAGGATGCCAGGTTATATATACAATAGATCATAGAAACCGCCGCCCTACAATTCATATTAAAAGGTGGTACACTGGAACAGTAATTATAATGTCCACAAGTGATATTCTTATACAACAATATGTATTGATTTCTGGCTTATTTGCGGGCCATATCATATAAATAAATCTGGTACAGAGGAGTAGACTCTTGGTAAATAGCCTATTTGAATTTTATGATGCATGATATGTTGGAGGTACAAGCAGGATATTGAAATTACGAAAAAGGTTTAGGAGTGCTGAATTTCTGATTTGACAGCTTGGGTATAATTGATGGTCGTTTTTGTGGGCATTTTTGGATAAATTGGTCATTGAAGAAATTAACCTGGTTTTAATTTGGGGCTAAATGACATTTAAAGTTTAAAAGGGGGAAGATTTATTAGGATTAATTTTGATCCTCCAAGAAAAGGGTCGTTGAAAGTATATGACGGGGCAGATCCAAAGGAGGCGCGTGCCCCGACCTAAATTATGTCTGTAAATGTCTCTAAATAGTTTGATGACTTTCGTAGTAAGTTTGGCATTATTCCCGATGTTGGTTATTAGGGGTAAGTGCTGGAGGTCTTAATTGTGTATCATTATTATCAGCCTGAGACAGTTATGCCAGGTTTGGTGAAAGCTTTCTCGGCATGACTGTGTTGTTTTCAATGGCGTTGTGATTCCCACTTCAAAGATAGCGATTCAGGTCTCGACAGGAAAAACTTTAGTAGCGACTTATTTTTTGTTTAGACCTCCCTCTCGATGTCAGCCTTGCTCTCCTTCTTTACATTAACCTTTCTGCCCACTCACTTCACTACTTCGTAATTATTACAAAACATGTGAGGACTCGTAACGATTGTTGTAAATAACGGAATGTGCGAAACGGTCACCCTCCCCCCCCCCCCTCCGAACGCCCTTCCGCGATGCCTTGCACAAGCACGTCGTCAAATATTAGCAATATGGAATATATGAGCATTAGGCTATAAATCAGCATACCGTGAATGTGATCCTTAGTAAACTTTCATCTTCTGATACAGTCAACGTAGCTCCACAGACATGGGGATTGATGGCCCATCTGACCGTATGGTCGTCAGTCAGTAGCTAGTTATTCACTTGCAGTAGAGCGGTCCCGGGAGCAGGATTAGATGGTTGCCTTGGTAAATCTCTTTGGTCGATGAAAGAAGGCTTGTTAAAGCCCGTGTTCAGCCACGATCTAACACGGACACGATCTCTTCTTTATGAGCCTACGATGCTTCCCAATCCTTCCTTCAGTACTAAATACGGTACGAGGAAACGACCGATATACCGTTTACGACGCAATACCGCTCACCGACACGCTGAAGTATTCAAATGCTGCTTGGCGCGAAAACGCACATTTCAAACTACTTATGAGTCTACTTTAAGTCTACTTTAAGGAACCGTTACATGAAGAAGCGTACGACATTGATAAGTCTGGTATGTGTGCAAAGCCCCATGCACAGGTGAACGGGATTGTGGCATTCCTTTATTATTTTTTTGTCTTTGGGGGTGCGCACCACAATTACTTGCTCCATTGACTTATATATACACTAATTTCTTTTTCATTATAATATTGTGAGTGTGCGAATAACCCCCGGATTTCATTCCAAACCTTTGCGAGGAATTTTGTTTACTGAATAATCCTAGTTGTAAGGCAATGCCTTCCAAACGTCTGTTGTTTCATTCTCTCTGACAACCGCATGTAGCCATCAAACGGATATGCTATCTCTCAAATATAATAGCACAATTAATACATTTTTTGCCAGCCATTGTGTTTTTACGTCCAAAAAATAATTTTATGGTATAACACATTTAGTTTTACTTGCACTATGTAGTAGTAGTAGTAGCCGTAGCAGTAGTAACATTAGTAGTAACATTAGTAGTAACATTAGTAGTAACATTAGTAGTAGCAGTAGTAGTAGCAGTAGTAGTAGCAGTAGTAGTATAGGTAGTAGTAGCAATCGTAACAGTCGTAGCAGTAGTTGTAGTAGTAGTAGTAGTAGTAGTAGTAATAGTAGTAGTACAAGATTCAGTATTACCGGGAGTTTTAAGGGTTAGGTTACGGGTTTAGGTTTAGTGTATGTGTGTATCTCATTGCCGTACCTGGTGCAATAAATCATAATTCATCTATACTCACCAAACACAAACGGTTTTCTTATCGTAAGGGAAGTGTGTAATGCTATAACGCCAATGATTTTTACTACAGTTTAGCAATTTTAAAAATGCGCGCCTAAAAGTAATAAGTTATATTTTGAGTACATGATCCATCTCAAGAACACTCAAATTAAAAAAAAGATCAAATTCACTATGGTATTGCCTTGGATATCTTATTCTGGTGGTCAAGCCTCTCAAGTAGAGAGGAAATATAATGGAAATATAAGGAAATATAATGTATATGTATAACTTTTTTTTAACAGTAATCAGTGGTGTATGTATGGTAAGGTCATGCGAACGTCATTTTCTTTACTCATTTGCAACAATCACTAATTATGCATAATTCGAGTTTTGATCTACTGCTCAGAACCGTTACGCAAATTATTGAAATACACAAAAGTAAAAACTTTAATCAACCGCACGTATTTCCTGCTTTTTGTTATCAGTATAAATTTACTGCTTGCATGGAAGAAAATAAAATCGAAGCAAAGTTGTACCGGTTTAGGTTCTACTAACATGACATTTTATGATATCAAAGTCTTTAAAAGTCAGATCGAAATAGGTTTTTGGATGAGTTTGGCGTAATGATGCCGTTGTTTGGTTTTGTCGTCCATGTTCTTTCTTCTTGTGTGGCTTTCCAAAAAGAATGTCACTTTTGCTATTTCCATTTCCATGTGGATATTATGTTCTAATCTGAACGTTTAATCAAGAAAGTTGCAAAAATATTGATATGTGAGATATGCAAAGAAACAAAATCTAGCTCAAACGACTTTAAGAGTAAAAGAAAATTACTCATTTTTATTTTGACTGAATTCAGTGGATGATTATTCCAACCAATTTCCCCTAAATCGACCTTTCATCAAAGCCAAATACGTAATCAACTTTGTAACTGTTGGTTGTTATATTGCTCATTGTTATTATTGCTGATTGTATGCATTATCTTTGAACAGGATTTATAATGGTTCATAAGAAGTGATGTACAGTTTTGTTTTTTGGTAAATTTCCTTTGTCAGAGGCCAATACCAAGTCGATACATCCCCAGACGAGCGTGCTCCTCAACGAGCGTTTTTAAGAGGTATGGCTTTCTCCTCGACGAGCACGGCGTGGAGGTGCTGATGATTCCACCGAAGTACTTTTGGGTGACCGAGTGCGATCCGGAACCAGGATCGGAATGCCTAGGACTCGGTTCAGTTTACGACTCTGCTATTAATTCCGTCTGTGAGCAAAAGTACAGCTGGATCAATATCCACGGTCAAAGAAATGGCGTCAACGGCGATTACTGGGTTTACATCAAGTCGTGCTGTTCATGCGCAGTGTATTTGCCATATCGATAGGCTAAGTTAATTAAAAGAACAGTCAGAATATTATGCCGGTAATATTAAGTTGCCATGTGGAGTTCGGAGCTGATACATAACTCGTACACTTCACAACGATTCAAACTTTGTCCTATCGAGGACCAAAATTTCGGCGTTTTAATGCCTGAATTATTCCATTAAATGTAGTCATTAATTCTGTTAAATTAATTAACATGGGTATTAAAGTATTGGCCACCTCCAGACAGGATACGGTATACGTAATACCGTTGAATGAAGATTGACAAGAAACCATGTGTGCCATGCGGAATCGTAACTGTATCATTCCATTAGGGTACAATAAACACTTCTAGTTAAGTTAGTACATGAGAAATTTACCCTTTAAGGCTTTTACAGATCGGATCGAATATTTTAAGTTGACTCTGTCATTAGAAAGGTGTTAGATTAGGCTAAAAAAACAAAACAACTGTGGTTTGCTTAAACGCTTTGTCTTCTATTTGCTGCCGGCTAAGGTTATCTGGAAATGCCAGCGAAATCAGTTGACACCACTGTACACTGTGTGTGGCAATTCAAATTACCTGCATCTTATGAAATGTCGTGTTGTATATATGTTACGCTTTAAGTGCATATAGTGCTTTATTTAATAAATGTGCGTGCAGCTACTCCATGTATGAATTCCATAGATCCATGTTGAGTGAGGAAGTGTGCGAGAACTATTGTAGACCTGTTCATGAAATGTAGCCTTCATGGGCTTCATGGCTCTTACAAGATAATAATAATATCTTGAAAGGGGAAAAAGCAACACGTTCTGCTTCTGTAAACATATAAGATCTTTAAATTGACTACATATTTACGAAGATAAAAACGGTACTGGTTATACTTTATAATATAATAATTACTATGAATGTCTCAGCCATTTATGTTTATCCATTTAAAGACGTGTGAGTATAATCGTTTTCTTTTGCTAAATGCTTCAAAACTTTAATAAACGACCATTGACCATTTTCGACATCGCATTAATTCCGAACCCTATGTGCTCGGAGAGCCAAGAGCGTCCGCAGACAATTTACCGGGGTCAGGCAAACATTTTTCTTCAAATTTGATGGCTTATCTGGCCATTAAGATGTGTTTTCTGCAAATTATATTTATTTCCATGGGAGGCGAAAGCTCCCCTTTGCCAACATCCCCCCATGGACGTCCATGGATTGGACAGTTCTCATTGTTGATCTACATTATCTTCTAAAAACAAAAGAAAGTCGTCAAAGGTGGAAAGAGATTACATCTGACGCGTAATTTTTGTTATATAGAAAAACAGTAGATTCAAGGTGTGGGTGTATGAATCGTACCTAGCGTTTTTTTTTTCTGGAGTCGCATTCTTCTTACGTAAGGTAATACATTGATAGTTCTAAGTTTTAAAAGTGCGATAGGCATCTGCTGCTTCGGTACCAACGTCAGTATCACCGCCTGGTGTCGTCGGTATGGCGTAGCTTTTATGCCCGTAAGCTCATGCATGACGTCGTACGAACGATAACAGTATTAATTAATACTCAAATCCTCGTTTCGCGAAAAATGCTCCTACGTTTTCATCGTAGACCTAATTCAATAAGATAAGAATCTATGGTGAGTATTCGGATCCAGTCATATGTATACCGACAATGAGATTCGTGTCTTGCAAGCTACACCGAGTTGTTACCGGTGTAATACATACGAAAATAGAATAGTGTTGTTTTTTCGTCGGTCGTAGAATGTTTGTAAGCTTGTAAACTTGTTATAAATTTTCTTTCGAAATTTTTATTGACGTTGATTTTTCGAACTTGTTACCATCTCACGATAAAATTGTTTATCAGCAAGTTATTACGAAATGTGATTTTTCTCAATTTCCGCGACGTAAAAAGGTTGAAAAAAAGGTTGAAGAAATTCTGGAAAAGTCATGTAGAGACAGTTGTTGTGTCACTTCACTCCAGGTTTTAGAGCCCAAAAGTTCTTTCTTGGCCGGTTTTCGTTTTAAAACAAAGCATTTTACTCCGGACAACGATATTATGATTGACGATCATTGGTGTTAATTAAAATTCCTGACGTGAGTTGCTACCACTAGTTGTTAACTAATTTCTACTTATTTGTGGAATTTAAAGCGTATGTTCGAAAATAATTGCGCTCCATCAGAAATAGTCAGCCGTCTCTCTAGTCTCTAACACACTATTCGGAAGATTAAAAGTGCACGTTACGTTTGAGATTGGTAACTTCTCTAAGATTTGACATGCTATCATTATTTTCTCATTAGCCGATGTCGTGAATTGCTTATTAAATTTACTCAATACTGCGTAATAGACGCCTGTGAGTTTATGCCATAACTTATGACACACTGCGATTTACGCCTGATCCGTTACTGTAACGCCGTTTCTAAGCAACTAGGTAGGCTAACTATTACTTTATTTAGGTATGACCTTGTTTTCCAAATATTTCTCATAACCGTCTTTTGAATTGTGGCAGAATGAATTTCAATAAAAATTACTTGTTGTTTGCTCCACAGCAATTATGACGTCGTTGTTTCAGCCTAGTATTCCATAATGTCAATATGATTAGGCCTACAGGGTTACTTGACCATAATACCAAGTGTTCCCTGTTGGGGTTTTGTTGTAACCTTGAAGGCGTGTCAAACAATAATTAGTAAACTGTTTCAAACTCTAATTGTTCCCATAGGGAATCAAACATTGGGAAAAGGTCATCACATCACTGAAAAGACACTAGGTCACTGCATGCACAATAAGTGTAAATTAACAACAGATGGAGGGAGTGACGATTTTAATCGTTCGTTATATTACCAGTTTGTTAATACATGAGTTTAATCTGCATTTTCTGTCATCAAAAGGTGGGTTTACAAATAGCTTTTTGTGATTATATAAGTCGAATGTTTGCTTGTCACATCTTCAGCAGCTGCTAAATGTGTTATTCTAACATGATCGTTTCTCAGCCTTTTGGCTGAGATCGAAATTGGATTGGGGCTGGGAAGCTGGTCAGTTCGGCATGCTGCTGTTGTTTGGGTTAGAGCCCATGTTCTTTCTTGGGTGGGTTTCTTGTAACCAAACGGCTGCAGTACAGTGGTGATGAACAGGTTGATATTTGACCACTTTCTCAAAGATCGAGGGAAGCGAGAGCAACCTGTGAATCACCATTGAAACCACTTAATACACCGAATCACAAAACATCATGAAGACCGACCTCATCATCACTGCAAAACAGCTGTGCTGTGAACGAGTTGGACTAAGAAGTGGGAAATCTACCTACCGCACTCACCTTGAATAAGTTATGTTATTTCTCTCAGGCCATACTTAAATGATGTACTCTATCCGTTAGTCTTCTAAGAAACACTTACCATACATACTTAATCCACCGGGGGCCCCATATCCCCAGACATCGAATCCGGATATACTGTATGCTAGTACGATGGGGACAACTAGCCTAGACAGACGTAAACGTTACTAGCTAGATTAATTCAAGGCGAAATCATTTCAACCGAACTATCAAGTGTTAGTAGATGATACATTATGCCACGTACACGTTGTCAATTCCCGGGAGTCAAACGCTAAACGTTAATACTAATTGTCGACTACGGTGTTCACGACTTGACGTAAGCCTACCGTAGTTACCGTAGTTAATCAATAGGGTCACGGATCACGGTAGGCTGAATGCCGCACTCTAGCCTAAGTAACTGGAACTGAAAGATCGCAAAATGCCTCTCATACTACACACATTATCAGTTGGTGATATCATCATCAGCTTGTTGAGCCCATATATCTAGGTCCAGGCGATGCATGTAGTGAAATATAGACGCAACACGGTGTTACAATTTCCATCTGCACTACGGATGGCTACACTAATTGCATGCTCCGCGTTACGTGATAGTGGTGGTATCGTATATAACTATGAATCCCGTATTATACTGGTGCTGAGGCATTGTAGTATGTATCAGAGCAGTATGTGTGCGTTATAATATTTAGACACGTCTATTCCCAGACACTATACCAGTAATTTCGACGCGAATATTTTAAAGTTTCAATCTTAGCAGTGGACGAAATTTATAATGTAAATTGTACCCACCTTTCTACAAGAAATCGTCGATATTTCGTTACGCCTCCTGCCTAACCCGTAGTCGTACGGCGTATTACGGCGTACCATGCATGCTGCAAACATGAATTTTGCCGATTTTCTCCACGAGCAATGGTTGGAAGAGAACGAGTGACCAACTCCGGGCTACCTAGCAACACTGACAGTGAGATACAACACGTGTATACATGCATGACCATCTTCATGGGGAAAGGGAACTTTTCCCAACCCCTGCCTTTGAAAAATGAAAGTACAATCATGAGTAGAAAATACTACATTTTGATTCATGTTCATCTGGTCAAAGAGTTTCCCTATCAACGCCATCTATTCATTTTGCTATTACCTTTTTCGATGTAAAGCATTGCGGTCCAGAAACATGCATAGGAAAGACAAACTTCTCAGACTTGACAGTTACAAAGCGACCATGCGAAGCAAACAACTTCGACAACAAAGGTGTAAGGAAAAATAAATAGTAGGCTATCAGTTGACGGATTCAGGATTTCGAAAAAAGGGGGCGCAATCCATAATCAATGTGGGGGCGCCAATCATGAATCAATCTCCCCTTTTCACAAATGGTGGCGCAAATGATCAAAATCGAGGGAAATAACCCTAATTTCACAACGAAAAGTCATACCAAATTCAGTGATCTGTTTTGTGCCTCTCCTCCAATCCACGCCTCTATAGCTTTGCAGGATGGTATTGTAGCGCTTTGAAGGACTACGTTTATCGCGGAACACCTTGTAAGTGGGAATTCTTCGAGATTTTCCAAGAGGTATCTTTCGTTCAGGTGACCAGCAAGTCCAAGGCAAATACTCGTTTCGACTGGTCTCTTTCAATTGATTTTATTAACTGTCGCTAATTAAAGCAGGAACTAAATTCCTCATAGCTCAGAATTATCTAAGATACGTCACGCTACATACAATGGTACCTGCAATCTCCCCATACTACGTTCAATGACTATCAAGTTAAAATGAAAGTTTGATATATTTGCCGGGCACCCGATGACAAAACTATAGAAACCATGGAGAAACAATTAAACACATTAAACTATTTCTTGCCTCTTTCTTCTTCTTCTTCTTCTTCTTCTTCTTCTTTTTTTTTTTCAACAGCGCTTTTCTCCGCACGAATTCGTCACTCATATCGGGCATTTTATAGAACGGGACGTTTGCTCTACAAATCACGGCTGGATCGGTCCACTCGATGCATCTTACAACGAAAATAATCAGTTAGTGCACCTCTACAAAAACCAGTGGTTCTGGGGCTCCTTGTGCAACGATGCAGGTAACGATTGCATGGGCGTGTCCGGCTTGTATTCATCTCGATGTATCCAACGGACTGGCTGGGCCATGGCTTGGGGGAAGAGGTATGCTTACGAGGGGTGGGGTTGGCATATAATCTCAATTCCTACTTGCTGTTCGTGTGGGATTAAGCAGAAACGATAAACCGCTGGGCACCTTGGAATGTTCCTTCAAGAGATTAGTTTGATAAAGAAGGGATATACTCAATACTCAGCGTTCAGCTTACCGTTGCCTGAGTTCCAAGGAATATTCCAGTGGTGTGAATTATTATACTGATTGCTATGTTTTAGGGAAATACTGTTACCCGTGTAAGTCTGTGCCACACTGTTATCTGGCACCCATCTAAAATATCGTGTTCCTTACCTTACATAATACTTGTTCTGCTTTTTCTGGCCAAAAAAAATACTTCCGTCGGTTTCTAGTCTAGACTGAAAATCAGTAGGTCATGAGAATGTCGTATCACCATCGTGGTTGGTATTTATGGATAATGTTCTTGGATTGTATGCATTGAACGCCCGGTTTACCATTCGATGTGATTGGAAGGAAAGAATCGCTGGTTCGAAAACCAAATAGCGGCAGCACATGTCTCGGGGTTCGACCGGAGTGTGAAGACATGGAGATCATTGGGCGAGTGTAGTGCCACATGAAGTGTGTTTCTCGTGACTGTTGGAGGACAGTCCCACCATTAAAGTGAAGCGCGAACCGTTCAATGTGCTTTACTCTGTGACCGTTAGGGAAAATGTATAAGAATTAACTTAACCATTTCTATATAGCCTATTTTAATTAAATGGCATGGATGTTGTTCAGAAAACAATTCTCCTAGTACTAAAAGTATATACCTTCAAAATGGGTTTTTCGGTCGAATTTTAATATCGTCTAATTTCACGACAGCCGAACATGAATTCAGAGACATTTAGTTTCCGAAATAAAAATCACTGCAGAACAACCATGATCTGAGATTTGTTCGCAGTTGGTCATGTTCCATAAGAATTTCAATTAGTCCGGACGGAGTCCCATATATTTGTTAACAATTGTATATAAAAGGAGTCGCATTTATAATAAGAATTATACAAGGAGTCCCATGTAGGCCTACACACATCATGATCATCTAAGGTTTGTTTTTCATATAGAAATACCTCGCGTAGGTTCTTAGGAGAATAGCCCCCTCTTTATTCCGCCCCCTCCATTTGCAGAACGTACTTTATGTCATTCAAGGCGTTTTTCAGTTCTTTTTACGTTCAAACAAACGAAACATCCATTGCATTAACAAGTATACAACGCATCGTACCATTTGTCCGTTCGGAATTAATACAGTCGTTAATCAGCTATTAGGGTCAAAATAAAATTAGGTTATATACATTAATGCAGTCGTCATTCAACTGTTATGGGCAAAATACAACCTACACTATTACAGTCATCTATCAGCTATTAGGGTCAAAACACAACTAGGCTATACAGTAATCTATCAGCTATTAGGGTCAAAATACAACTAGGCTATACAGTAATCTATCAGCTATTAGGGTCAAAATACAACTAGGCTATACAGTATTCTATCAGCTATTAGGGTCAAAATACAACTAGGCTATTATACAGTCATCTATCAGCTATTAGGGTCAAAATACAACTAGGCTATACAGTCACCTATCAACTATTAGGGTCAAACTACCACCAGGTTACACATTAACGATGATGGTGGATACAGGAAACAGCGCTGATTTGTTATCCAATGAGGCGAGGTATTGGGGGGATTTATGCCCCTTCACCAAATTCATTATACGCCCTCGCATTGGCTCCAGCAGCGTATGAATTTTCGTGCAGTTATTTAAATTAACCAACTTTCCACTAATGTTCAAACCTTTAAACTGACACGCCTACTCATCACAAGAAATCATAAACCAGCTTCAATGATGACGTTAAAGAGTGACCATGATCATTGAACTTGAAACTTGAAATCAATTGGATGAGAATGACGACAAATTTCCGATAATACCCCGCGCCCCCCCCCCCCCCAATTTTGTTCGCATTTCTCTGATTCCTAATATACTAAAATAGTTCACCTAAAGACCTTTATCTGGTGATAATGAAACGGGTTCTATATTTGATTCGTTAATCCTTGTTAAAGTTCCGTCTGACCGAACAGGATAATCAAACGTCACTTTTTCCCGTCGAGCAAACACGACTGGTATAGTGAAATGAACACAGTTTTTTAGAGTTTCATCGTTAAGTTTGTCTTTGGGGGCCCGCAGGAAGATTATTGAGACGTTAATAACCGACGATTGATTTGTTTTGAGGGAGAGACAGTTTCTGGAAAGGTGAAGGATGAATTCTATTGCGGAAGATTAAAGGTCGATAGGCATCTCCGATAATGACGCTGGCAAGTTGCGTTGAATGATGTACACACGTCAGGATATTATTTTCAAATATCTCACATTTATTACAATAACGGTCTCTACATTTATGTAGTATATTTGCACGAGTGAAATATACAAAGAACCTATAGTTTTAACCAAAATACTTTTATAAAGGCAATTAGAGAAATGAATAACACGCAAGGCAACACGTTTTTAAAGGAGCAAGGTATCCAAGTGACACAATTAACCGTAATAACGCTTGGCTATATCCCCGCTGACCTACCATACAACATACTGGTACCATATATAAAACACTTATATTAGCGATAACACGAGAACAAAATCTAATATTGTAGTAATAATAATAATAATAATAATCTAGCCTTGTTACTGCGAGTCCATTACGTTTCGATTTTGTACGTGTCTTAAATTCTCACACACTTGAAAATAAACTTTCGTTGTTGTTACATTGTTACATAACTTTCAGTAGGTTTTAAATTTGTCGTGTTGCGAAAGGCAGAGCAAAAAAATGATGTGGTGTTAAATACACTTTATTAAAGGACGCCTTCAACACCCGAGAAAGGGAATGACCACCGCCCCTGATTTTCGACTTATGGTGGCAACGTTACGCAAACCGTGCTTCACGTTACGCGAAGCATGCTTCCCGTTACGAGAAGCATGTCTTTACTAAACTGAGACAATACAAATCCCGGGCCTAAATCGAGTCCATGGCAACATATTCAAGCAGGCTATGATCACAGAAACACCGAAACAAGCCATGAAGAGCATCCGCAGAAGAAACACATCCAGTTGGAAGCAAACTGTATTTTTGTTGCATTTGATGGCATTTACGAAATGTTATTTCCTTACTAATTTGATTCTCCAGGAGGTAATGTATCCCCCCCCCCCTCCGCAGGCACCCGTGACCATGTTGGAGTTTTTTTTATATGGTGTCCTGCATTAAGCTTTGGCGTTTCTAGTCACCTCATTTACCTACAAGTCATTAATATCTGATTAGCGAAACAAAACAATTATAACAGTATATAACCAGAGTAAGTTACTAACAAAAAAACGAATGTTAGCTTAATTAATTAACGGTGTATGCGTCTTATCATATCAAAATCACAATTTGATCATGCTATCAAATTCTTTCAGTTTAAATGTTTCACTGTTGCTTCCAAATTTGCTAGATATTCAGCCCGATATGGTCAAAATACGGATCAAAATGTTGCATCCAGCTTTGATTGTCCTCATTCCTGCTCCAGCGGTAATTTGTTTATTTTTTGTCAAACCACGTAGCATAAAGAACAGCACAAAACGTGGTTGTTGGGGCTACTTTTATATAATTATATATATATATATATATAAATGTCTTAGTAGCCCCGGAGAGTCATGACGTCATTCCCTAGACGCCAACGTGATCCCCACGCATCTTCAATATCTAGGGGTAAATTTTAGTGATCGCTGGGTGGACACACGGGAGGTGGTTTCCCCCTCTCTAGGGACGTTTTGTTTAATTGAGGGGGTAAAGTTAAATGACACCAGGCAAAGCTATGGTGCCATAAAAAGGAATAACGAGATATTCCGATTGGGGTTAACTATCACGGCATTTGCCTTGAAATTGGGGTAACCCGAATTGCCATATGTGAACGCCATACAAGAAAGGATTTAAATGGAGGGCGTCACCCAAACCCCGGGATAGATGTCCATTTTTGACGTTTACCTTCTATTAGCGTAACCACTTTAAGAAATGTATTTTTAGTTTAGCGATAGAGGGGGAAATGTCCAAGGGGACATGCCCTAGTTTTTTGGATCTTGAAATGGTGCAATGTTTAATGAAATGTTACGGTAATGTTAATGGTAGCGTAATCTGTATAGCTATGCTTTCGTTCTTTCTTATTATTTCTATCTAATTTATCTTATAAGTTTTAAAAATCGGAGGAGCAGTTCCCCACCACCCTCCCCGACTGTCGCAGGATACGGCCATGGCAATCGTGAGGGAAACTCCGAAAATATGGAATCGGCGGCTTTGAGTTGCTGGATACTGTATACCTGCTTTACCTTATTTCATTTAAAATTGATGATAGAAATTATCAAGAAATGTCACGTAAATGTTGCAATAAAATTGCATCGCAATCGGTACCAGGGAAATACAAAATATGTCATCGTCGAGAAGCACACTTCTTCTACTAAAGGGTGATTCTCGAAATAGCACACGAACAGCATGACGGTACCGAAATCCAGTCCCACCTTCTGCCAGACGGTTCGCCCTCGTCGATCAAGTACGCCATCACCCAAGATGTCTTTTGTACGCACAGGGAGCGATACCTGCAAAACACATAACGAATGCATATTCGTACAAAATAATAAACAAAATATGTGGTCGTTACTCTCAAAAAGCTTTTGATTATCTTTTTGCTTAGTGGATTTTTTCTTTATTTGTTTTTTATTTTTTGGTCGTTACTCTCATAAAGCTTATCCACCCTCGATTCCACGGAGTGGATCACGAACTATATATTACAAACGTTCCATTTTTAATCGTTTAATAATTTTAATCGTCTACCTTTTGATTATCCTTTTGCTTAGTGGATTGTTGTTGTTTTGGGAGGTTTTTTTTTTGGTCGTTACGGTACTCTCATAAAGCTTATCCAAACCACGATTTCACGGAATGGATCACAATCACGAACTATATATATATATATATAAGACAAATTCTCCATTTTCACTCGTCGTCTACCTTTTGATTATCTTTTTGCTTAGTGGATTGTTGTTTTGTTTTTTTTGACTATTTCTATTTCTGTCGTTATCGGTATCGAAAGGAGTAAATTAACCATTGGTGATATACAAATGTTTCTCAGTGTTAAAATAAATCAGCGAGCGAAGAGTTAAATGACTTCACCATTGATTCACTGTAACTGGGTTGTTGTTTTTTTTTTTGGGGGGGGGGCTTTTCGTCTTTGAGGAAACCAAACAAGTGCAGATTTCGAACTTTCACAATTTTGACAAAACATCATGGATCAGAAGTGGTCGATATGTAGTGCAATTTCAAGTACCAATGACGATGTGAAAATCGTAATCCTACATCCCTCTTATAGAGTTATTGGGCAAGGATTTCTTTGTACTACAGTGTTAACATCTTCATTACAAGCTCTTAATCATCGAAAAAATTATATTAGGCCTATATATATATATATATATCAACGTTATCATATAAATAGGTATTTACAAACACAGTTATATTTAAGAATCGTAATTATTTAAGTTTTACCCAGATGCGATATGACGACATCCAGTCCGATCGTGCACGCATTCTGTAACCCAGAAGTACTGATTGCCGAAAAGTTCAATTTTTTGGTAATCTCTGGTTTCCCCTCTTTCGTAAGGAACCCAAGAACTTCTACTTGGACAAGTCTCCATCTCTAAAGGTCCACTTCGCTTCCCCTTCAGAGAGAACAGAAAAGGGTATTAACTAATGTTAGTAGTGTGTTGTTCTAAAGACGAGCCGCAAGATTCCTAAATTTTCTATTATTGTCACTTGTCAATAGTTCTTCTTGCGGATGTCATTTTCAATATAAACTTTGCACGTCCTACCTCTGACTACATAAATAAAATGGAGGAAATGTATTATCGGGGTTCCCCTCATGTCGTAGCCCGTGCTGTACTAAAAGACACGTCCCAGGACCGAAAACCCCCAATAGTGGAAATTTTCGAGCTATCATTTTGAAGGGTCATCTCGAAAAGGAAACAGAAACAATGCACACCAAGGCAGAGTGAATCATTCAATTCACTTATACTGTACACAATACTGCTTTTTCAGAATAAATAGATAGTATTATATTTGAATGTGCAACATTTCGCCGACCGAGGATGATATTGTATTTTACCTATGGTGTCACTTAAATGCCAACTTACATACCGGTACGGTATGTGGTGGTATTTTTTAAACGTCTCTATAGGGTTGTATTTCGAGCTGCTCTTTTTGTGAGAACATACGCACTCAATCCCAACGCGCAACTTAATGAGCTCATCGAGAAGTTTCAGTTTTAGGGATCATGCAACTTAATGAGCTCATCGAGAAGTTTCAGTTTTAGGGATCATCTATTGCATTCCACTTTTCGACCACTTATGTAGCCTATATTGCATGGAGTATAGCTGGCACTATATCTGAGCCAAATCTAGCCGTGAACCTATCTCAGTTTAAACCGAAATTTGTCAAACACCACCTCTGTTCAATTTCAAAGCCATAAAATTGTTATAAACGTAATTGAGTTATAAACACAATTACTTACACAATCTATCAACACTGATGTAAAGTGCGGACTGCTCTCTTTACACTGCATACAGGAAGCAGGTAATAATAATAATAAAAAACCGGATATACTTTTACCCACCATGGAGTGCCCTGCCAAGGTGTTAGGTGGGTTATTCCCTTTTTTCACTGTTTTTTACTTCCTTTGTCACTCCCTTTGTTATTTCCCACAGATAAATGCAGGTGATGGGACATATTTGTCATTCCAAAGAATAAACCATTGGTTCCAATGTTTATAATTATACAACTTGTATAATCTTTAACCTCCTGTTATAGTTTAGTATATTATAGGAGTTAGGACGCCTAACAGACTCATAATGAAACCGTTCCGTGTTGATCGTGGAACACCGGTGTTAACACGCCTTCTATTTGCCATCAATGTTCATAACGAAGTAGCCATCCATCCCATCCTGCCAACCTGGTCGCCATTTAAAGTCGCCATCTGAGTGTACGTTGATCCTAAACAACGATCCGAAAGACCAAGGTAAGTGGGAGCAACATGTTCATTGCAGTTGCATTACAGCTGTGCTGAACGACAAAGAAAATCGAACCTAACCACGACACATCATACAATATTTAACCTTCTGACCCTAACCGTAACCTAAACTCGTTTAGTGATTCAACTGGAAGAAATTAACTATGTGACCGTTTGTTGCGCATAAATAAGCGAATGATTAAATCATAATTCATGTAACCGACTGACAGGTATGAAGACGAATATTGGTTATACCTGACGCTCTCCGTATACTTGGTTTTCTAACCGAGCACTTCCAGCGCAATATTCGCCTTCCTCTTAAATATAAAAATTGCATACAGAACCAACAAGTGCTCCTTCAATACACTTGTAGCTAACATCAACGAACTATTTTTACACCAAAACTTATCCCTGTATTCCATAATACATGTACAGTGGGCCTTCTGTTGTATCCTCCGGGTTTCTATAGATAGTTCCCGTCAAACCATGTACTCATTGGCGACATAAGAACCGTATCAAGTGTACCTTGCAAAACTCAGATAGGAAATGATGACGTTTGCATCCGGCATATTTGCTCCGCAAGACCCTTAAGTGCTTCCGGCCTAGGGTGTAGTTCATTTTTTTTTAAGTTGTACTTACCAATCGATCCCTCGGATAAGATAGTTCCATCGAATTGGCAGGTACGATGTGTTGAAAGTCTGGGTGCTTCGGTGCAAAAATTACTCGATCGTTGGTTAAAGCTGGATGGTCTATGATACGACGGTAAAAACCTTTGAATTTATCCTCGATTATGTTCTGCTGCTGTTCATTTAGTGGTATATGCTCAACTTCGAGGAGATCCCGTATAAATTCAAGTGACAGCTCTATAAAGAAGGTGCAAAATATTGATAATTCAATTTAAAACTGTTGTCGTAAATAATGTCAGTATTGTTAAAAAAAAAAACTGTTAAACTGCTAAACTGTTTGCTGCTAGGCAATAAGTGGCTTACCTTGGAAACATAACAGTAGCAGGTATGCATTAAGTTGCTTTGAATCTTGGTAAAATTTGATCATTTTTGGAGTAAAAAAATTCATGATTAATAGACTTTGGTTGAATTGATCTTCACATTGATGTCATCCTCCACGTTACAGGAGGTAGGTACGGTGGTATCGATGGGGGATGATAGTGATTGCTATGCTCGGAGAATGTGTTTTACCATTTGAGAAAGTAACAGTAATGAAAACTTTGGACTTAAACTTTATTACTAAATACTTTATTAATGGCACAAACATTATATAAAAAACAGGCTTTGCTGTGTTGCTAGCTAGTTTTGTGAAGGTTCTGCTAATTTCCGTATCTTTCAAATGGAACGGGCTACTGGCAATTTTTTACCTCACCAAATAATAGGTTGAGATTCTTTTCTGCCAAAATTTTCTTTTCTGCCAAATAATACCATCCAATTTGACAGCAGGAAAATCCAATTAAACAATTAAAACAAATTCATAAGCTCCTATCAATAGCGTCGTTTTCCAAATAAACAATATTTAACTTTGGTTCCTATTGCAGATATTTCAGTAAAAAATCGCACAGCGATTATCAATGGTTGTGTACATAAATCTTATACCATAAATCTTACTTCTTATAGTTAGTCTCGATTTTATTACATGCGCTACATTAATAAATAAGAAAACAAAAAGTATATCAAACTATACATTAATGTACGTATGTTATAGTTTAGATGCTTGTGTGCTGTATGCGGCCAGAAATGGGTTCTTTTGAGAAAATATTTAAATGGTGACTCTTACCGTGTAAAATGAGATATAACATTCCATTGTCGCGGAATACCTTGGAATTTCGGGATTTGCCAGACGAAGATCTTTTTCCTGAAACATTGAAACCGTAATCTGAAATAATAACAAAAGAACGTTAATTACACCCAATGCTATATTTTGTTTTCTCTCAAATACCTAAATTATAGAGTGACGTCCCAAATCACGATCCTGAATATAGTCCTTTTCCGTTTGACAGTCGACAAGAAAAAATTAAAAAAGTGTTTATCAACAATTCGACTATACAATTTATTTGAAATTTGGACGCATGGTTGACCCTCGGTGCGCCGATTGGCGTTTAATCTCATTGTAAATATTTAAGATAACCGAGTGTGGGTTAATTTGTATAGGAATATGATATTTTCTTCGGAGGGAAGAAAGATAATTCCCACACAATAAAAAACAATAAGCAATACAAATTCACGCAATAATAAGTACAATTGGGACATAACCGATTACATAACAAAACATGACAAAAGTAAATTATTACATCCAATGTTACAACCTTTTTCCTCGCTTTTGTTTACGCGCATACCTTTTTTCTAAGGACGAGTCTGCTTCTTCGACACTATTAATTTATTTTTCTTCCAATAATTTTCATTTGACATTTTGTTTTTGTCAAAGAGAGTTAGTCTTTTAATTGCCCGGTTCAACACATGTTATAGCATTTAACTAAGTGTGACAGCCGTGAAATTCTGAGATGATTGCGACTATTTTATGAGAACAGGTGGATACTTCAAATGGGTTATATCTTGACTCGAATTTTGAAAATAAAAAAGCAGATATAGGCAGATGTTAAAGTAGAACACTTATGATCGGCATTCAACGTTTGTCGGATTTAATTGTGTCCAAATATCGATAAAAGCATTTTAAAACAGGGTGGTTTTAAGCTCCATATAACATGTTTTGATGCGTAAAATTGGCAGCTAGACGTTTGTTGGAGGCTTTTGTATTTTGTGTCATGCCTCCGTCGACACACTGCTTTTCACACTGTACCTTATAAAATTAGGTCCCACCTACGCACTAAATGCGGTGTGTGCTTACAGAACTCGGCCTGCCGGACTACAATGTCAAACTTGGGGGTATGTCATTGGCTTGATACCTAAGGACATGCTCATGAACGATAAGTCACAATTTCTTATATATATATATATATATATGTATATATAT
>JAODAG010366927.1:0-19279 GCA_027574785.1 Orphnurgus asper
ATATACTTTGTCCATTGTTCGATTCTGATATGATTTGTCTATTGTTCGATTCTGATATACTTTGTCTATTGTTCGATCCGCTTTATACAAAATGATAGACCTACGTGGGGGGGGGGGGTTATGAATTCATGAAACCACATCCATTGTCAAACTTGGCGGGTGGAGGTATAACCCATTCCCTCTTTCTCTGCCGCTCTAAGTTCCCCATATCAGCCACCTCAATATCCTTAGTAAATGGACCCTGCTTTAGCTATACCGCCTGTATACATTGTACAAACTGATACCCATCATTCAAGACATACCGTACTACCAACAAGTGTAAATACTTGTTTATGTTATAACATTACCGTACGCAATGCAGTAACGTATCCCGGACTTCGATAACGGAGAGAGGGGTACTGTCATAAAGAATCAATCACCCTCTTGTAGGCGAAAACAAAATAAGGAACCACATCAATCTCAGTGCTAACAAAAATGTGGAACCCCAATCCCCCCCCCCCCCCCACCCAACTGAGCAACGATATCGTGTCAAATCTTGGGATCGCCGCTGAGGAATATGACTCCAGAGTTGGCCCGTCATAGTCCTCTCTTCGCAGCAGCCTCGGTCAGACAGTGAGCAGCGTCCACGTGATTCACAACCCTTGGGCTTAAAACAGCCTTAATTAATTAAGTCGGTGGTAAACAATGGTGGTAACAACTATTCGCAAACTTTAATTAATTTAATTAACGGCGGGATTCTCTCACCTGTGTAAAGGAGTTCTCCTTTGCCGAGTCTGGTAGTTCCTTCGACCGGCGGCAAACTAGGCTCCGGAGTCTCTCTGGACGAAACACTCGTCGCAGTCGTACCTGGTCTTGACTTCCCTGACATATTAATTAAAAACTGTATCTCTTCAAATTGTCGGATCACCCTTAATTAATAATTATTCCTACCGTTTATGTAACTTTATGTAAAATTATATATACTCGGCAGTTTAATCGTAGTCAAATTTTAACTTGAGTTTAACATTTTATGCTCCGCTACTAACAAGAAGTTTCTCGTCGTTGTCGTTCCGTCAATGTACAGCCTGCTTTCAAAGTAACCAGTTAAAAGGCTGTTAAAAAGTTATCGATTCACTTCCACTGCTATGGATACATCCTATTGTTATATGGAGTCGTCCTATTGTAATCTTAAACCCAGACTGGAGGACAGTCTGTTGTTCTCCAGACTTAACCGATCATATCCACCTTCCATTGTTGGTGGATCTGCTGTTACAAATAGAGGGCGTGCTTCGCGAATGCCGATATCAGAGCCGGTATATTTATTATCATCTGCGGCTCTGGCCGAAAATTCAGAGGTCATAATTGTACCTAATTTGCTTGTCCATCACATGAGAATCACATGAATGGTCAAAACCACACCGATTCATACATTGATATGCGTAAGGATGTAGTAGATTGGCATTACTATGAAGCGGAAAAAAAAATATTCAGCACGATTTAAAAGCACGATTAATCCTTAATTAAAGTCTTTTATCGGTACCGAAAATATTTGATTCTGGCCAGGCCCGGCTGGCCAGAGCTGTGACAAGAGTGACGTGTCGACAACCGTCTCACGCAGTTGTTAACAAAAATGAAATGAATTGTCGTTAGTTAAATCGAGAAGACTGAATTGCCTACATCAAAGAAAACGCATACGATGACTCTCAAACGCCTCGAGCCAAGCCTACGAGGTTCTCTCTTGTGATGCATTGAATGTTACATATAATATATATATATAGCCTATATACAATCTGACCATGCAGTCTATACTTACATAAATATACCGCGTTGTTCGAAATATCTCGTATATATAATATATAGTCTCTGACCAGACTAGTGACATTTAAGTTGATTGATACATGAACGGTTACATAAATATATATATACAGTCTAACCATGCATACTATACTGTCATGTAAGTTGCTCGATACTGATATGTTACATAGCCTACAACATAGGCTATATATATAGTCTGACCAGAATATACTGAATATATAAGTTGATTGATGTATGAACTGTTACATATAACATAGTCTGACCAGACTATACTGACATGTCTGAGTCGATTGATGTATGAACTGTTACATATAATATAGTCTGACCATACTATACTACCATGTAAAGTTGCTCAATACTGAAATGTTACAAATAATATTATTGTCTGATCAGAATATACTGAATATGTAAGTTGATTGATACATTACATATAATATAGGCTAGCCAGACTATACTGACATGTAAGTTGATTCAAGTATGAATTGTTACATATAATATAGTCCGACCAGACTATACTGCCATGTACCGTATATATAAGTTGCTCGATACTGAAATGTTACATATAGGCTAATATATAGTATGACCAAAATATTTAAGTTGATTGATGTGTGTAATCTCATGAGTATAAAAGCCTTGATGGCAATACGCGGTTACAAATCGTACCCTGAGGAAGATGGAATCATTTTAGCTTGTTCCCATGGTAGCTTGAAGACGAATAACTCGAAATTAGGCACCCAAGGATTCTTACGGGTAAAATAATCGATTGTTATATTATTTTCCACACCTTTAATATCGTGTTGCCAGACTTTTCAATGACATAATCATAACCACATTCGCAAGTGGCATGGTTAATTAAAGGGATAGTAGTCCAGGTCAATAATCATAATTTAGCTAAGCATCCTGGTGAATTTTGGCTCAATTCCTAAGAGTCGTTTTCGAGATATTGACAGATGATGGTGTCGCATATTTGTACCGCAAAAGTGAATTTGCTGCATAGTTTCACATAGGCCAACAAATGTTTTAGTTTATTTTTTTTATAAATTGTACGTCCATTTTTCTATTTTCATATTTGTGAATAATGTGAATACACAACAGCCATTGGTATTTTGTACCGTATACTTCACATCCATCTCTATGTGTTGGTTGGAACTCTATATCCAATCCAATCCAAAAATAAATTGATTGAAAAATAAAGAAAAAACTAAGCGTAAGTTTGTCAGTTTGATATAAAATAAAGGTGACAACTTCAACCGTCAATTATCTTGTGAAAATTTCATCAGGACGCTTAATTTTAACCCATACGGCTCCTAATTAGATGTATTTTATACTTTTACTATCTTGAACGCAAATAATATGTTCCTTTAAATACTAGTACTGAGCAAATCCAATCAATGGACAAAACGCCCGTTCTGGAAAAATTCTAGGCCCTAATCAACTTTCTTCCCACGCATATCTCGTTCTCCGGGGGGAAAACTGCCCGAGGGAATCAAATGACTCAACTCTGGGTGTGGCGTAAACTCTAGTAATGGCGAGACGCGTTACGTCATTCATTACGTCATTGGTGCATGGTGGATTATTTTGAACAACCGGTGGACTGACTCGGAATTCCGGAAGTATACGGTATAGTTGCTGGCGGTACCGGGATGTTTGTGCAACCATTGTGCAGTCATCGTCACAAATGATCGATGGGTAGGCCTACTGGGGGTACTGTTTCACCTGGGTGCCTTTTTGGCAAATGCTGTGAAAGGTAGATAGTTGAACACACCCTAGTATTTCGGAGAAGCAAACAAAATTAGAATCACATCATCCGTCTTCACAGACTGTAAAGTAAAAGTCAGGCTTATCTTAATTGTTCTCGATATCGTTTCACCGTTGTTTCTAAAAGCGACTTGGAGCAAGTTTACTACGCCATCTTATGTATTCCCTTCCGCGGTACCAGGTCCTATACACACGCCCCGTGATCACCATATATCTTCTTACCGGTCCGATCCAAACACTCCTGGATTAGGGAAACATTCGATATAACACGCCTTGTCTAAAGTTTTTTTTTTTAAAAGTTGGTCGAGTACTGAGCTCTTGAATCGGTCACGTTAGTATTATAATAGTTGGCACAAGTAACATTTTCAATAACAAATCTAGCCTCCTTATATAGAAAAAAGAAAGAAAAAAGAAAGGCCGACTTTTCATTTCCGAAACGAATTTGGATTAAAATGTGACTCATATATGGAACTAATTGTGATACAATGGTGATGACTGTTTGCGCTCAATCTCGAACACTAATCTCCTCCAATCGACTGCACTGAACCGTATTGTTCATTTATCTGGGGGTGGGGGAGGGGTGGGTAATGTGAAACCTAGAAACGCGGCCACTTGGTTTGCCAGAACTAAACTCTGGCATCCTGGTGGTTGCTTTATTGAATTTACAGATGAGATGACCAATTGAATGGGGGGCTTTGATGGCCTCTGTATACTCCTGAATTATGATATTATACTACTAGACTGGTAAATTTAAGTCTAGCGGTGGCCGTAGAAATTTCCTCCTGCATAATTGCATCAGCCTACGATCCCTTACGGTATACGACACTTAAAAAGATGGAACATCATACAGCTTGTCTGTCTGTCTGTGTGTGTGTCATGTACAGTAATGTCGTCGCTCTAGTTATAACGTAAATGATACTCAACACACTTCGGGCTGTTTCGGATCCAAATTGTATTTTTGACAAGATACGCGTATACGTACGTCACTTCATAGCGTCAATAGCCATCTGTCTCTATACACTTAGATCAATTTGAATCGTTTATATTTCCAGACCCTCGACTAATTTAAAGTTACAATGTAGACATATAATTGATAATGTAGATTTATATTTTGACGGAGAAAGGAGGCAATATAGATTAATAATGCCTGTAAACGCCAGGTCGATGCTCGCGCCTATCGTTTGCGTTGGTTTAATTATTTAATGATATTCCCCCCGGTCCGTGATTTGCTAATTAACTGACTCATATGTACTCACCGCGCGCATTGGTATTTATTATATTATTATAACAGTCCACGCACCACTCAACTTTAACGTCACTATTCTGGTCATACTCACCAGTACGCCTAAATCACCGCGCGCATTGGTAATTGTTATAATTATTCCTCGCTTCGCGTAAATTCAGAGGAAAATCCAGATTGTTATAGTGATGTGAACTTAATTGCCCTACTTACTTATAATAACTAAATAATGATTATTAACTAAGCAGACATGTGGCGTGTGGGTGGTGGGGTCACAGTCGAGTCAGGCTTCCGTCACGGTGCTGATGGCTACCACGGCTCCGTCCCAGTGGAGTGACGCACTTAATAGGCAGCAAGCAGTGCCAATGTCGGACTACATCGCTAGAGACACATTAATGGTCCGATGATTATACCTGCAGCGGAAGCAGAATGATATTGATGTGCGCAGTGTATACGCGCGCGCTACTTCCGCTGGTGGTAGTTCTCATCCATAATGTGTCTCTATTTATACCTCACGCTTACCTCGGGTCTTCACCAGGGTAGGTTACTGCGCCAGCGCTTTGATCGTTTTGTCGCTGAATTAGTCGATCGAGGATGAACATCGCGGTTTGTAACCCGACAAATGGAAAATAAGGACACTGTACGGAATAACTCTTGTTTTTCGTGTATGATTGGTTTCACATACAATACCACAAAATTCAATAATACAGGCTGACATTTTGCGTGTTATGATTGGTTTCCGACACTTACAATACACAACATCCATGCGTGTATGTATGATTGGTTTCACTTACAATACACACATACTTCAATAATGGAGAGCCACTGTTGTGTTTTTTTGTGTTTGATAGCCTATGTTTAACTTTACAATAACCAAAATTGTACGGAGAACTGTTGTTTTTCGTGTATGATTGGTTTCACATACAATACCACAAAATTCAGGTTGAACGTTAGTATAATAAATGTACGTTTGAACGAAGACAAACGCATGCGCAGAAATACTCAGGTGGTGGTGGATCCAGGGGATTTTCCCCCTCCCCTGGACTCTTATACTATTATAGCCTCCACAAAAATGTTGAAGCGTGAATTTTACGAAAATAGGGTAAATAATAATGTATGGAATATTCTCAGTATTCTCTCTGCTCATATCATTAACTGAAGCGAAAGAGTGGTAGTATATATTTTGTTAAGGGACAAACATTTGTTGGAGGCTTAAAGTATAAACTGTTAACTACAGCCTGGCATACTGACACAAAGCCTAACCACATTTTCAAGTTTGAATAATTAACGGGTTACTTATGACAATGTATGCAAATAGTTCCAGAGGTTTGGATCGGAAAGACGGAATGTTACAAACTTCCAGTCGAACTCAAAATGCTCCAACTGTTTTAATGATGTAATTATTCGGCACATTGCGCCAATTACATGCCGCGATATCAAGTTAAGAGTCAAACTGGACGAGTATAGGCCTAGGCTATGCCGCCACGCCCAGACATGTACACGAGAAGACTATAGGGCCCGATACAAACGTTGTTAAAGCACGGATTCTCTAACATGGGGGTCGTCATTATGCGATGAATACTGATACACCACACAAGAGGCCTATACTGGTGTAAGCATAGGTACATTTCAAGGAGATAGTCGTATAATATAGTACTTCATGAAAGACTACACTGTATGCTGCATGTACAGTGTATGTAGGCCTATACTGCATAGGCTAGCTACATGCACGTGTACATATGGTAAGTCGTACATGAAGTACATAACAAAGTCCCCTGATAAGAATGAAACAATAACAAAAAACACGTGAAATATTATTTGTCCCAAATGTGCTAACTTATGCAAATATATAAGTCAAGTAATGTCAAAATGTACGTATCACCAATAACTTAAAGGCTGCCAGCTCTATAATTACCTTCCCACGTATAATACTTCATGTATAGCCATGCAGGAGCCTAATTTGATTGATTGGCAGGCTCTGCATACTATTTTCAATTTAAGAAGATTTGGAATGATTAATTAAGTAAGTAAGTAAGGGGTCACTCAGTAGCAGGCGTATAGCTTGTTTTTAACTGAACAGGAAAGTATGTATGACATTGAACTAAATAGCTCAGTGCCTGACTAACATGCTTGTATGAAGCCTTGCACTTGAAATCTGCTAGCACTTGAGACTACATAATAGCTAATTGCACTACAAATACCCAAAATGCCTACCTCAGTAATGTGGTGGTAATATATCATCATATGCGATGTTTGCTGTCATATCTCTACCGAGTAATGAATGCGCCTTTACCATTCACCATCTGGTTCTTTCATCTGCACTGAGAACACTGTGACCGTGCAGTACAGGAGGAAGACATGTTTCTTCTGTCACAAATTAAACACACAGTAGAGGAATATGTTTCTTCTCTCTACATGTGTCACAAATTCAACCACAGTATAGAGGAAGACTTCTTTCTTCTGTATATACTGTCACAAATTAAAATCACAGTCGAGGAAGACTACTTTCTTCTATCTAGTAGTCACAAATTCAACCACAGTATTAGAGGAAGACTTGATTCTTCTATATACTGTCACAAATTAAACACACTATAGTGGAAGATACGTGTCTTCTCTCTACACTGTCACAAATTCAACCACAGTATACTAGAGGAAGACTTGTTTCTTCTGTAAACTGTCACAAATTAAACATGCAATAGAGGAAGACTTCTTGCTTCTCTCTACACTGTCACAAATTCAACCACAGTATAGAGGAAACCTTGTTTCTTATGTATACTGTCACAAATTAAACACACAGTAGAGGAAGACTTTCTTCTGCCTACACTGTCACAAATTAAACTCACAGTAGAGGAAGAACATGTTTCATCGGTCTACACGGTCACAGATTAAACTCGAAGTAGAAGAAGACATATTTCTACTGCCTACACTCTGTCACAAATTCAACCACAGTATTAGAGGAAGACTTGTTTCTTCTGTACTCTGTCACAAATTAAACTCACAGTAGAGGAAGACTTCTTTCTTCTTTACACTGTCACAAATTAAACTCACAGCAGAGGAAGACATGTTTCTTCCTATTAAACACAGAGTACAAGATGAATATCATGCGTACTGTTTCGTGTCTACGATATCTCCATTTATACTCGCAGTATACTATAACAGGAAGACATGCCACATCTGTATAAAAAATCTTCTCCTTAACAGGATAAAACATTTGAGACTGACCAAAGAAAAATGAAGGATTGCTACATATTAGAAGCAGTACCATAATCGTGGAAAATTCAACCTGGCAATCCTTTCTAGGTAATTTTATTTCCAAAATTGATGGAAACAAGTTATAAATTATTTACTGGGAAGAGGAGATTAAAAGCTTTATATATATAGCATGCCTGAAGGAAGATTTAACTTGCTTCTGCCATTCATCTTTGCATATAAATGTTAAAATTCAGATTACTTTTAGATTCCAAAGTCGCACAACATGTGGCCTTCTTTGTTCATCACAGAAGGGGGAGCGGCTCTAATCGTTTTAACTCACCTTTGATTAACATTTAATCCATAAAATCATACAAAAAGTTCACATTGATAACTTTATACAAATCGGTGGGATAGTTGATATAATAATCTTATTAAATTAAAAGGTAAACATTAGTACATACTGTCACAAACAGACTTAGTGAGTTAAACAATATTTCATATAAAAGACAACTGCAGCAGCATTTCAACATTAATCTGACCACATACTAAGTACATTTGTAAAGTAAAAGGGTAAGACTACCTCCAATATAGTGTATGTAAATGTCTATGTAGATTACTAACCATCTCCTAACTTACACTATATACTCATGTATGTATCCTATATCTGAGGTAGTCTTATATGAAGTATATACCGGTAAAAACCTCCAATACTATCAATGTGATTCGCTTTCCCCAAGTTAATTAAAATAAAATATCAATTATAATAATTAATAAGGAATCACTGAAATTACACCAGGACTGGCATTGTAAGCGAAGACCACCTCAAGAATACGATACATATATAATAGGATATACTAGTATCTACATACAGTATACACATGCACGTATACACTATATTTGAGGTAGTCCTTACCTAAAGTACATACACAATTACTCTCACATTTGCATATATAGGACTCACAGGCAACATTAACCAGTTCCATTGTCTACACCCGCTGTGACTCGCAACTGCATGTACGAAGTTAAACCTTTTCTTTGAATTAACATAAACCGACTGCCAACTAATTACCTTGGCCATGAGATGAGCCCGCTTGCTTTCTACACTCGATCATTAAATTAAGCACAATTTGCGATGGTACATCAATCATGTGAATCTTGGCTTAAAGTCGTCTGAGAATGCAAACCTTACAGTGCGTACTGCCAGTCATGCAGACGTTTACTTTAGATTATAGCCTAGGCATTCTTCACACCAGATTTTATAGTACTGAGACTTCGATGGATTAGTAATAGGTACTGATTGTTTCTTCACGATATGGCTGAATTGCACCCCCCCCCCCTCAAATAGCTTCAGTATATATTGTTTGTCTCTTTAGCTGAGAGATGGAGTGGCTTATGTTTACTGTCATCGGTCTGGTTGTACGGCATGTAATCAGTTAAGCATTCCTCTTGAAGCAGAGATGGGTAAATCAACCATACCTCGCTGTAATGGATTTGTTCATCTCAAACAAATTCATCTTTTGATATCCTCCCTGGGAAGTTGTCACTGACATCGTGTCCGGTATATCACCACTCTAACTAATATATATATATATATATTTCACAGACTCAAATTCAAAGGGACGGTTAAGGAGGCAAGAGATTTATGAAGCACAAATAAATACAAATGTAACCATTTTTCCCCTCCTTCTTTTTGGAGGGTAGGCTACATGAAATCTTATAATTTAAAAGAGTACCTATTGAGATACTGAAAATAAAGGGCAAGAAGAGCCTGCATCACACGGGAACATTCAAGATGTAATTAGCGATAAATACCAGAGCGTGCTGCTGCCATTAGTGTGATTTTAATGTACTGATTACATATTCATCATCTGTAATAAATCTTATTTATAACCAGGCATCCAGTTCCATAATACACCATACAAGAGGTGTGCACAAAATTGTATTCGATATTCACCATACATTACAGTATTCCAAAAGTATATATATCCCTCATACCTTTACTGTATCCCTAAAGTTATTTTCGATACCGCATACCCATACTACTGTATATCCCTCAAGTTATATTTGATACCCTTACTACTGTATATCCCTAAACTTTGATATCCCCCGTACCCCTAATATATATTCAGGAGTTAAATATGTGAATTAAACAATAGCCACTCCCAACGGAGCTAAAGTCAATTAAAAAACAGGTGCAGAATTCAAACCTGTCATTCAAAGTTTTTAATGGAATTGCTGATTGCACATCCCATAAGATAGTATAGATACTAGCCATTATTTATGTATAGGTGTCATGTACAATAATGCATTTGTTGGGTCACTTCTGCTTCTCGGGCAGGTCTTTGGCAGTTGTCGGCAATGTTCAACCTGGTAACAATCTTAGGTCTACAAGGTATATATACTGAACATCACACCGAAACTTCGATACAGGTAGTGTAAATATTTATGTAATTCTGAGACTGACTGTCAAACATTACGCTGGAATTTCATATCACTTGTCCAGACACCATTTGTAGTTACCTAAATAACATAAACCATCCATGGCATTTATGCGTCATTTCTTGTTTTTACAATACTAACTTTCTTAGCCTATTACAGACTTTGTTGGATTATACCCATGGAAGCATCACATGTAAGGGTGCTGGCATTTTCTGTCAAATTTAACTTTGCAATCAGAAGCACTTTATTTGGAAGACCGAGGAGATTATATCGTGGAGACAAACGACTTTTTAATCCCTTTGAAGAAAATGAAAACTGTGAAAGTCAATCTGATGATTTATGATTAGCATGGGGATTTCGAAGGATTACTATGGGAGTGCAAAGCTAGACAAAGGTGCCAAGCTGTTTACCTCAAACAGACAAGGAACGCGGCATTTCGTCGTCTCTTGGAGGAAATATAAAGTCTACGTTTTTGTACATTAGAGCAACCGCCGGCCAACTGGCATCTGAAAGTGAAACGCTCTTCCTACGCCGTGCGCACATTACGGAGAATGCTTTAAACACATTGTCGCAACGTGCAAGCTCCTTTGTTTGGTGAAAACAAAAGGCCTGCTCTTGTCTCTCCACGAACCGTGCATAATGGACAGGTTCTTCATTTCGAGTGGAGTTGTATAAACAGAGCAAACCGACGATAACTCCGACTGCTCAACTGGCTGGCTGGCTTGCGGCTGCCGCTGATGGCTGTGCACAGACTTTCGGATGACGATGAAAATGACTTCGCGGTGGGACGGGGAGAAGTGTGCGTGATCGCCGGAGCAGATGTTTGCCATGGGTTAAAAAGTACAATTTACAAGCCAGCAGCAGTGAGGTTGTGTGGTAGTTTTGAATGGATTACTTTTTATCAGCCTGACCTATTAAATATAGAAAAAAAAATTATAACCCACGAGACTAGTGGCTCTACTAAGCTTCAGATCCTTCAAGATATTTGTAAACAGGTGATGAAGATAAGCAATTTGAAGGCATCCTGGTAGTGGGGAAAGGAAGTATAGTACTATAAAAACCCATTGTAGGTATAAACGGTTTGGAATAATGTGAAGAAAGGTAGTACTTCATGGGAGGAGATATATATACGACGGACGTTCCTTTCCTTCTGTCCTGTGGCTGTAATGGCCAGTGTACATCAGTTATTCACCATAATCTTTTGGAAAGATATTCATTGGTACAACAGGATGGAGCAAGTTTAGTGAAATATACACAAATAATCTCACAATCATATAGTTGTTATACCCTTACCCTTCCCCGGCCACCTCAGTGCTGTTTCAAGCTCACAACTTTTAGAGCAATCTATGTCTTTATACTACTATCGTTATGAGGCTTCCTAACCCATACTATAATAAACTAAAGTAACATGATCAGGTTACTTTACGAGCCATTCTAACCCATACTATACTAAATTATCATGATCAGGTTTCCTGAAATGAGCCCATGAGGTTTTCTATGACCCCTTATTATCGGTAATCGATAAGTTATTTGATGCGGCTACAGCAGCATACGTGAACACACGGTTAAAACAAAAGGTGGATAAATAGTTCGCCGCACAGAGGTAGACGTGCGATTTATAACGAAGAATCTCTGTTATCGGTACCACCATAAATGAAGAAAAGAAGGAACAAACACGCAACATTTCCTGAGTAACGAAACAACGAGAAAAAAAACCCTGCGAGAACAGCGGCGGCCTAGAGCGTCTGGTTTAAATGGGGACAGGACACCGACGACGGGAGGACGTCCTTTGACCCGCTCTCCTGGAGCGACCTGTTCAGCAGCCGGCTGCTGTCGATGATCGACGAGCAGCACGTGGTCAGCCTGCGGCTGTTGTAGGCGCTGCAGGGGTCGCGGATCGCGTGCCGCACCACCTGGCAGAGCTGGATGCACGAGCTGGCGACGCTCATGCCGCCGGCCAGGACCGTGTTCTGGGTCTCCTTTCCGCCCGGCGTGAGCCTGGCCGGGGTGCCGGTGTGCTCGGGTTCTCCGGCGAAGGCGACCAGGGCCTCGCACGACTGCACGAGGGACTTGGAAAACGAGATGCACCTCTGCCGGCACTTCTCCTCACGGGCCCTCTGGAGCTGCCGGATGCTGGCGAGGAGCGCGCTGGTGCACGCCGTGACGCACTTGATGGCTAACTTGTACTGGTCTTTCTCGTACTTGTCCTTGGAGGCCTCGCTGGCGAGCTTGGTGGCGTTGGTCAGCACCGTCAGGTTCTTGGTGATGTCCGACGAAAGGTCTAAGATCAGCGTGGACGAGAGCTCGGCCAGAGGGACCTTCTGGATCTTGGCGCAGCAGTGTTCGATGCCAAACTTGGCCCGGTGGCATTTGTACCTATCGACGATGCCCGGTGTGGCCTGCCGGCAGCCGGGTTCGCTGATGGCGGCCAAGTAGGCCGCGTGGCTGCACGACTCGATGATGTTGACCACCGTGGAGGTGAGTCCCTGGAGAGAATGGGCCACGTCTGCCAACTTCCCAGCGATGAGTTGCGCCCTGACGTCTCTCGCGATGACGAAGAGGCCTTTGGTCCTGGCGACGACGTTGTCCTTGCACTTTGCGTAGGACTCCCGGACCGAAGCGACGCCGTCTGTGTTCACGGGGCGGACGTCGCTGGTGAGGAGGAGGAGGTCCGCGATGGTCTGCATCTTGGTCGCAGACATCTCGCAGACGACCGCTAAAGAATTGGGTCCAAACGGAGGCCTGGGGGCAGCAGCCATTCCGGGTCTGCATCGACTCCATTGAGAGAGAGACACCTCTTCGACACGCACTGTCAAACTTTATATATATAACTGTTTACTAAAACGATGTCAATGTCGGAAATTACATCAATGACCGCCCTACAGGCACCGGGAGACATAATCGTAGAAAGTAACCGATCCGGAAGATCTATGCAAGGATCAGAAGAAGAGACTGAATCCAACAGCAAGTCGAGTCATCATGTTGGACCTGCAAAGACAGACCCAGAGCACCTAGTCATGGTAGTTAGCAGTATAAATAGCATACAGCAGCAGGTTTGGCCATCTGGACATACCGTACCTAGAGTCTGAAGTCTGAGTTATGTCTGAACGTCTTCTTTCTTTTTGTGTCTCTCAGTATCTGCAAAGACAAGGAGATCAAAAGAAGATTGAAGTTTCTTTGGAACTGCAAGGTATATACCGGAATTCAAATCGAATGTCTGTTTGAGATAATGAAAGTTGGCATATAATCCAAATAAATACACTCTCTCATTCATGTGTGAAAGAAATTTATTTTGAATGTGCATTTTCGTATGTTCTTCCTCTCCCATCCATGTTTCTCTATGGTACTGTTAGCCTACTACTGGACCGTCTGTTTGGTCAACGAGACAGAATTAACGTTTAATGGTTTCCAGATTTGCCATCGTGCCGTATACAGTATATACTTACCATGATACCCTCTAAATAATACTTGTAGACTTGTGCATTAAGGGTATTTCATGTACAAGTAAGACTACCTCAAATATATAGCCTACTGTACATGTGTATGTACTAGCCTATCCCCTAACTTATATTGATGCTCATGTTTTTGTTTCATATATTTGTGGTGGTCGTATATACCGCATTAAGTGTTCATCCAGCAATATTACTATATATACATAGGAAATGATTCCTGCCTAGAGTGGTTATGTACTTCCTGTAAGCAATAACCACCACATCAATGTTAATTTTTAATGGTCACCCTGAACTACCCAAAACAGTGCAGGACAACGAAAACTCACCAATAACTCACTGCTTCATTTTTAAGTAAGACCAGATGCAGCTGTTTCACTATTAAGTAAGAACAGATTTAATGCTTCACTATACAGTAAAACCATAGTCCCTGCTTGACTATTAAGAGCAGATTCACTGCTTCACTATTAGAACAGATGCACTGTTTCACCATTAAGATCAGAGTCTGTGATTGCTTCACTATACAGTAAGAACAGATTAACTGCTTCACTCTTAAGTAAGAGCAGATTCACTTCTTTATCTATTAAGTAAGAGCAGATTCACTGCTTCACTATTAAGTAAGAACACATATGCACTGTTTCACTGCTTCACTATTAAGAACAGAGTTATTGCTTCACTACATAGTAAGAACAGATTCACTGCTTCACTTTGAAGAGCAGATTCAATGGTTCACTATTACCGTATTACGTAAGAGCAGATTCACTTCTTTATCTATTAAGTAAGTGCAGATTCACTGCTTCACTATTATGTAAGAACAGATGCACGGTTTCACTGCTTCACTATTAAGAACAGAGTCATTGCTTGACTATTCAGTAAGTGCAGATTCATTGCTTCACTCTTAAATAAGAGCAGATTCACTGTTTCACTCTTAAGCATTGTAAAAGCAGATTCACTGCTTCAATATTAAGTAAGAACAGATACACTGCTTCACTATTAAGTAAGAGCAGATTCACTGTTTCAATTTTAAATAAGAGCAGATTCAGCTTCTTCATCTATTAAGTAATAGCAGATTCACTACTTCACTATTAAGTAAGAGCAGATTCACTTCTTCATCTATTAAATATGAGTAGATTCACTATTATGTAAGAGCATATTCACTTTCATCATCTACTAAGTACAGTACGAGCAGATTCGCTGCTACGCTATTAAGTAAGAGCAGATTCAATGCTTCACTATTCAGTAAGCACAGATTCAATGCTTCACTATTAAGTAAGAGCAGATTCACTGTTTCAATTTTAAATAAGAGCAGATTCAGCTTCTTCATCTATTAAGTAATAGCAGATTCACTGCTTCACTATTAAATAACAGCAGAATCACGGTTTCACTATTAAGTAAGTATGAGTAGATTCACTATTATGTAAGAGCATATTCACTCTCATCATCTACTAAGTACAGTACGAGCAGATTCACTGCTACGCTATTAAGTAAGAGCAGATTCAATGCTTCACTATTAAGTAAGAGCAGATTCACTGTTTCAATTTTAAATAAGAGCAGATTCACTTCTTCATCTATTAAGTAAGAGCAGATTCACTTCTTCATCTATTAAATAACAGCAGAATCACGGTTTCACTATTAAGTAAGTATGAGTAGATTCACTATTATGTGAGAGCATATTCACTTTCATCATCTACTAAGTACAGTACGAGCAGATTCAATGCTTCACTATTAAGAAAGAGCAGATTCACTGCTTCATTATTATTTGAGAGCATATTCACTTAGAACTTCATCTACTTGGTAAGAGCAAAATCACTGATTCACTATTAAGCAAGAGCATATTGACAAGGCAGGTGATCCATGTGTATCATGGGCCAGTATTCCATAGCGATCCATACCAAGTGGAGCAGACCGTAATGAGGATCTACTCTACAGTACAATAATAATACAGCCAGGGTCTTTCAGAATATTTAAGCAGTATCAGCTTTAATTTTATCTTCATCAGCTTAGTCATGAGATACCCCTAGAGTGTGTTTCATTCTTTGTTCAGTTTTGGCTGGATGTGATTACAGCTAGATTATTACACGTGTCTTGTTTTATATACGGGTTTCATTTGCACGACCTTGGCAAATTGACTGGTAGACAAACTGTACGCAGTACATGCAGTCTGCACTATTAGATGGTTACGTGTACATTCGATGCAACAGTATCAGCCCCGCTGTGTATAACGCTTAACAGAGCTCATGGTACTCGCAAGAGACCGATTTATTTCCATAAACTTTCCATAAATTTGCTAGCTCTTTTTGCCTCGTCCTAACGCAAATTGTTTCAGCTTCGAGGATATTTTGGGCTGTTAATGAGTCGTACAATATTCGCAGGCACGTAGCCGACACTGATTTAAACCCACGATTTATTTTTCAACAACGATTAAGTCGTCGTGCAATAGACTCTCGTTTTTTTTTCCAAGCTCGCTGCATCTGATCCAAGTCACAAGACGAGTGTTATACTCATTTCTAACCATACCAGCATGCTCGCCCAAAAGCGAGTCGGCACAATTACAGTAAAATCTCCACAGACTCGCGCACCAGGGAGGGATATACACAGCCCGATCCATGCGGCCGTGGGGTTTGAACATTACAGTCCTACCGTACAGCGGCTACAGTATATAGGCACGAAACAGGTCTATGATACCTGTGACGCACCAGTGGATCATGGATGACTGGGTGTTTAAGAGTCGTTAATAGCCTTTCTTGTGTGAATTACAAATTGAAATCATGTCATTTCAAACGAGAAATGTAATTGCGAATAGGTACAGTACTGTATAAATTAGGTCAAAGGGGGTGTCAAATTTCAATTTGGGCCGAACCCCAGGAATGTTACAATTTATTCGATGGCCATTCTGAACCATTTACAGAGCAAACTCCTTTATTCTTATCCTCTATCCTAGACTTTCTTCCCACCACCCCAAACCGACACATATGCCAAACCTCGAACAAAGTTAAAAACCCTCTCTAGCAAAACGGTTCTACAGTAAGTGAAACTTTACTCAACCTCTTCATTACATGTTGACTAATTCTTCTGCCTACATTCGGCATCACTGAGCGCATTTTTCACATTTTTGTATGATCGGCACATTCCTGGATGGTCAGTACTTCATGGAGACTTGTTTGTATGACTTTAGTTTTGAACGGGTCCTAGTGAGAATTTATGGTACGTTACACAAACCTACAAAAAAACTAGGCGCTTGTTTTTGCAATGCAAGAAAATCCAAAATAACCAAGTTTCATTACAGCAGTAATATTGCTTCAGCAGAAAGTTGCTATGGTAGCTTTGGTAACATTTAAACTGTTTCAGGAATTCCAGGTAACTTTTAAGTCCACGTTTGTCTACCATAGTTTTCATCTTGTGACCACATAGTCACAAATAAACCACCTGCTTTGCAAAAGTATTGTTATCAGGCTAGATAAGACAGTTCTGTTCATCGACAGTAGCAGGAATCGTTCACACAGGGTACAGTAGCAATCCTTCACACAGGGTGTAGTAGCAATCCTTCGTGCAGGGTAAAGTAGCAATCTTTCACACAGGGTACAGTAGCAATCCTTCACACAGGGTACAGTAGCAATCCTTCACACAGGGTAAGTAGCAATCCTTCACACAGGGAATAGTAGCAATCCTTCACACAGGGTATAGTAGCAATCCTTCACACAGGGTAAAGTAGCAATCTTTCACACAGGGTAAAGTAGAAATCTTTCACACAGGGTACAGTCAGTAGTAATGCTTCACACAGGGTACAGCAAGTAGCATTGTAATCCTTCACCCAGTGTACAATCAGTAGTAATGCTCACACAGGGTACAACAAGTAGCAATCCTTAACAGTGTAGCAAGAGGATATAAAAACTCAGCGCAGGGCACACGAAAGAGGTCAACCGTGGGGAAAACTTCAAAATGGTGGTAAACATGGTACAAAGAAGACCCACTTAACAGTGAACTTCAAAGTTTGAGCCATTTTGTTGAAGGTAATAATGCAAGCATACATGAGAATGTTTCTATTGTATTTCTGTCGAAACCGGGGCTAAAAACCAACGTAATTAACGTGAGGGATATGCAGTTATTTCCATTTTCTAATACTGGTGAATTTCTTTTTAATTTTACTTGCTCAGGAGAGGAAACATGCAACGCCTATAGTCTTGGAGGTAACGTACCATAAATCTGACCAGTTGAAGGATTAGTAAGTACACTACTAGTACTAGCAATAGCACCATGACTTGGTGTACAGTAGCCCTTGAAGAAGTCACTAAATAATTGGTCATGCAACTTGACATTTGAATCCCCACAGGCTAGGCTAGTACTAGGCCTAAGTTAAACAGCATGCTGTCCTTAGCCTTGACTATAGTATAGTCCTACTGGTACTAGTAGTACACTATAGTACTAATTTAAACAGGGAATTGTGCTCTATCATTGCACACCCCTCCCGACCCCCTCCCGACCGTGTAACTCAGTCTACTAGTACAGTTGGGACGAAAACAAGCTTCTGTGGTTTGATACAGTTTAATTAAGACTAAGTGAGCTAGGCTACGATCAAATGTTTATTTTAAGTAGAGCAATATCAAAGGCAAGACGGTTCTAACCATGTTGTTAATAATTTACATTAGGCTATAGTACTTAGTAGGGTAGCAGACCTAACTCATTCATGATGTGTTATAATGTGATTTGTGTGGCCTAAACCGTCGTATAGTATGGGGGGGGGGGAACTCGTCTAGCCAAAGGTCGGACCGTCTGCCTAGTAAAATATGAATGCGACTTACCTGTAACTAATATTATTATTATTAATATTATTATATAATTGTATTCCACAGATGATACTGACCTGAAAGTGCTTTCATAGAACGGGTTCCTGAGCTCACGGCGGTGTATCCATGATTTCCAAACGAATTTTTATCAGACTTTCAGCAGAGAGAGAGAGAGAAGTACACCGTTGAACTTTGAAGGACGAAGAAATGTTAACCCACGAACTCTCTCTCACACACAAGGATGAGGTGCATTAATAATAATAATACTAACTAAATGTTACAAGTTACATTAACACTAGTACTAGTAGTGCTAGTATTAATAATACTATTGCACTGCACTACACTAGTAGTACTACACTACACTACACTGTATTGTGTGTATACTGTGGTCGGCGGCAGACACATAGGTTCACTGAGTCATGAGGAAACCCCTCTCGAAATTTACCCCCGTAGATTTATGGTATAGACCAAAACGTCCTAATTATAATAATAATAATTATACAATTCCCTCCCCCCAAGATTATTATTATTATTATTATTATTATTTTTTCCATCCATATTTTATTTGTTAAACTTTTTCTTGTCTTTTGCAGTGAATAAACAGAAAATTACAATTCCTAAAG
>JAODAG010367257.1:0-19265 GCA_027574785.1 Orphnurgus asper
TAACACATATGATCTTTTTGTTCCGATGCCGAAGGCAGTCCTCAATACCTATGCAGTCAAATAATAATTTTCAACGTTTCGGCCTACTCTCTACGTCATATACACAACAACTGTAATTTCTAATTAGCCAAGATTAGGCATCTGGCAAGCAGTTTCTAAGACAGTGGCGTGGGTAGAAGTTGTGGGGCATCCTTCTTTTCCAACCTAACATGGCTTTACATGATTTTTAGATTCTGGTTTCACCTAAATTTTCATCTCAATGAGCACATTAACCCTGTTGGTTTGGTGGAGGTAAAATGTTGTTTGAGGTCAACAGAGGTGTGAAAACCTTATAAGGTTAATTCCTGTTACAACAAGTGGGAGATCAAAGCCATTTGAAGTCGACTGGTCAAAGTTGTAAGTTCAATGTTCATGAAAACTGTACACTGTACCTTATCTTACTAACTATGGTCATGGATAAAGCACATGTCCCCTTCAATGCCTCATGTTGGATTTTGTGTCTTATTCATAATAGTGTGAAGAAATGTTTATCAAACTGTCTTATTTTGATTATTCATTTCACAACGTTTAGGCAGCTATCATGTTCGGGAAACTGATTTAAGTCTGTTTGATTACATATTTAAGTCATTGGTAAAAGAACATTTACTTTTATGTTGCCTTCTATGTGGGAAAGGAACCGCCAAGCCAATTGGCTTTCTGGTATTAAATGAACAAGAAAGTTGTGTTAGCAGACAGTAGGGTTCCATTAAATGCTAACAAACTCATGAAACTCCTGAGTACCAGGTTTGTAAGTTTACTATACTCCGAATTGTTAGTATATTCTATTATTGAACTGATGTACAAGCCCGGGGAAGTTATGTTGTCGGTGTGGACAGAGTGCACCTCTGAAGTGTTTCCATGCAATTTGAACATACGACCAATTTTGCTGAGATTTTCACCTATGGTGCTTTTTATCTGCTGTGAATATTAACTATCAATTACTGATGACTTTCAATCTCCATTTACAAAGGACACGCAGCATCGAATCAGGAGGTGGAACCCGTTTGAATACTAAAGGTATGGTGGTTATGTTTTTTAAGCGATTACCTACGATCAATTAATATATTGATGGAAATTAGTTTAAGGAGAACAAAGTTTGAAATTTGTATACATTTGATAGAGAAAGACACTATATCGTCCAAATCCAATCTTCATATATTCTTCTGAGATATAACATATTGAAACGTATTCCTTTTAATTAAAAATGTGATTGCTCAATATCTGTGACGTCAACAATTACTTACTATTTATTTTCTTTGTGTTTCCTTACATTTTCGCCATTATGCACGTTTTATGGCGTCAAGGTATTGTTTCGTTGTAATTATCTACAAACTACAACATTCCATGATACAGTTGTACAATTGTCCAATTTTATTGTATAAGCCGTTCAAATATAAAAGACAATTGTATGTGGTGATTGACAATGATATCACACATTATTGTTCAATCTGTTTTTTAAATAAACAGTTTTCAACATTCTATACTTTATTAGGGGAACAGCATGTTAAGATAATTGTTTAACCATTGAGTATACCATTTTAAATTCTTCATAACATGGACTTTTGGTGGTTAAGACTTTTGGTGGTTAAATTGGTAATGTATATTTTTAATGCTCATTTAAAACCTAATATTTTTCTGCAATAGCCTTTACAATTATTGAATAAAATTTAAATTTTGTCTTTTTTTTTTAAAGATGACGCTCAATTAGAGGAATCAGAATCACGTTAAAATTGCATTTCCATTGAACTGCCTGGGTTGAACAACGTACCACAACAAACGGAAGCTTCAACAGAACAGACAACACAACTACCATTTTAGTGATATATGTATAATTATATATATATATATATATCTAGGATGTGTATAATTCGATTACTAATTATTGTGCTCATAATCATCTTCAACGCCAGGCTAGACATCATAACATTTTGTCGCCACAATGTCTACACAACTAGAACAGTAAAGATTTCGTCAGTACAATGATGTAACCAGTTTGTGTTCATATGAGTGTTTTTTGTATAAAGTTGAATCTAAATATTTGCTGTGTTTAAGCAAGGTGACGAATTATGTTTAAAGATATTTTGTTTATTTGTTTACTCGATAACTGCTATTTCTTTCTTACGTCTTACATTTGTATTCCTCATGCATTAGGCCTACTCCTCCTTACAAGTGTGCTGTTTTCCCCACAACACAATATTTGTCAACAAATCAGCTTAACTAGACTTAACAGTTCTGGGAGTTTGATGATGGAGCGGCATAATTCAAAATATTGAAGTAGAGCAATGTGCATGCAAGATTATTTTCAGTACACTTCTTTCTGGAGAAAATTATTAACAAGTTGCCTAACACGTTGAATAAAAGTACCATTCAGAAATTGAAATCACCTCAACGTGGGCTACTTTATATTTCATGGTGCGATCAGTTACCAGCGTCGGCACTTTGGAGATTGGGGCTGCCAAAGCGGATGAAGGTGGTGAGTGGTCCTGGTTAATTCTATAACTTTCAGCGCATAGCGTAATGCAGTGGCGCTTCTCCGTCATTAGCAGTATTTCCTTGCATTGGTTCGTAGCAGTCTGCTGTTGTGTCATCTTCCAAAGGTTTACATGGCTGTGAAAATACACGGTAGTTCACTTAAATGTCTATTCTCAATAATTACATTCTTTTTAGAAGATAATTACATAATAATTTCCTTATGTAACATTAAGTCAAATCTTCTAAACATTCACTCGTTCATGATAAGTGGCTCACCAGACAAGATTAAAGGAAATGAATACAGGCTTTGTAAGAGAACGCTAGCAATTTGCGAAAAGTTGCGGATATTTTTTGTCAGATGCTAACTCAAGATAGGTAAAGATTATTTTAAAAAGTATCTAGACCTACCTTCAATTTGGGGAAGCAGACATTGAGACTATTTATAACAACTTTCAACCCGGGTCTATGCAAAGGCTTGGTTGAGAAGCATTCCAGTAGACGATCAAAACTATGAAAAACAAATTGTACAAAAATGGTAAATGACATCCAAACTTTGCGTTTCGATTACAATAATCGTCAAGTGTCGATATTCAATAAAGCACGTTTCGTTAAACTGTAGCTCTATCATGTTGATCTATCAGCAGTAGATGGTGTTCGACTCGGGACATGTTTCAGTCACTCTATTTCACAGTTACCACACGTTTTACGTTTGATAAATAGCATACTTTCTTTTTCTACATGTTGAATATATCTGTATACTGTTCACGAAATGCTAATCATTGATAGCCAGCATTCACTGGATCCAATTATTAAAACTAATACAATAACTAATATCCAAAGATAAGTGAGTGGTATACAGCTGGCCGGTAGCTGACGATGTCATAGGTGGAACCAACCAATCCCGACACGTCCCCTGCAGACAATCTTGGATCCGACACCGTATGTTATGTGATTAATATAGGTCCGGCATTGTACAATATAACCATTACCAACTAGGACGGAAAAATGTCTAGATTACTCACAGTGTTGCGGGGCATTCCAATGGACGACTCAGTAACTGATTGCACGAATCCTTGTTTGATTTCATAAGACAATATAAATCTGGTACCACACCTGTAGAATGATAACACTTTCAAAGTACGAGTGTTTATTAAGGGCAAGACATTTCACCCATGTAAATTAGCGTAGAAGGCCACAGTACATGGAACGTAATACTTACAGTTGAATGCAGGTTAGAAACAGTCATAATGTAATAAATTAAGCAGATAGCTAGATAGCTAGATAGCTAGCAAAATAATACGACTTATAATACAGGGGAAAACAGTAACAAACCTCTTGAAAATATCTCCAACATTGTAAGAGCAGTATACCATACATCACTCGCAATGCTATATTCGTGTCGAGCCAAACATTCTGGTGGATCTGAAATGCCATTCATTTGCTGTAAGGAAAGTATCAGATGTAGTTTAGAAATGGTGCTATTACCGTATGTATCATCATGCTAAGTAGAACTATCCATTAAGATTCTTGTTTAGACAATATGCTCATGAACACATAAAGGCACGTAGTCTTTTCAATGGATAAAATGAGTTTCCCTACAGGTACGCACTTAATTTTTCTCATTTACAGCTAAGACACGACACGACAAATAATAATTAATTTTATGGGTTACCAGTTATAAATCATTGATAATTTGACACCTTTTGCTGTTTTAAAAAATGGAACGGGCAGACCACTGACACTCCCGACATCATAACTCTTCTCAACTAACCAAGGATCTAAGCTATTCAGAAGCTCAATGCACATGGTGTGTGTACAAGGCTACTATTGACGAAAACCTACCAAATGTTCCCAAAAAGTGTCAAATTATGCTCCAAACGTGGGTTTCCGCGATAATTCAACAACGTCCATCCCCTACAATATTTTCGTTTCATTTTTATTTTGAATCAAAGGTAATGACATTCTAAACACGATTTACAATTACAACATTACGCTCTAGTGCCACTGTTTCTGAGGAATTTGAACAGCTTGTACGGACTGAAATTGTTGTCCTCATGTTTTCGGTCGGCAGCATCGGTAAGTACTTTTCTTAGTCATATATTTAGTGCACTTGAAGTAAGTTTAAACTGTGATTAGTAAATGGTGATGTAAATTGGAAAGAAATTTTCTTGATTTGAGTGTTCGTTTGAGATTAGGTTCTGCACACAGTAAGTTGGTACATTGTCTTTCGTTTGTTATGCGATGTAACCTTTTGTTATTGTTATATCGGGTAATAAAATCACTCATGTATTGGTCATTCATCAACCACATTTATGAAATTAGATATTGAATGAAAGAGAAAGTGAATAATTGTAATAGTTAGGGTAGAGTATGGCAAACACCCTAAATTAGCTAATTTGAATGATGAGATCTAATTAGACCAACCTCGATCGGATTATGTGTATTGATATATTAATCTTTTCAACTCTGTCAAGGTGTCTGTACAAGAAAATGCTTCTGAATTAATTAAATTAGTAATTTCCCAAAATGAATTACATGCAGGCAATCCTCCAAAGATTTGAAGGTTATAAACGATAATGCTTAGACCAGGGAAGTGTCTACACGATACCTCCCTGCTCAGACTATCACACAGTACACATTGATAATAGCATTATGGCATTTTGCTACAGTTTGGACATATGATGATATCATTTACGCCATCGTTTAGGGTCGGATGGAATTGAAAGCTGTGTCACTTTGATGACGCTAACGACTTTAGAAAGCTGCGAACTTATTCAAGTGATGTTACTCGAGGTTTACAATGAATTACTTAGTGACAACCTGACTTATTGTGTTAGGTGATATCCTACTAATAATAGTTCTATAATTATAGGTAAAATTACAATCAACCAAACGCATGACAGGATCATATTTATGAAGTTGACAAAGTCTCTAACATTTAGGTGTAATGAGTAGAATTTTACCTCCTAGGACGCAATGGCAGCATTACTTTTATGGGGCATGTTTCCATTTAACGATTACTAGAATAATGAGCTTTGTAGTTTTATGTACAAGCATTACAAAAACAGTCTCCTATCAGAATTTGCAAACAAATTTCCCGTCATTATTATCTTACACATAATATTAAAATTTTATTCAACTGTATCTCAGAAAATTCAATGTTTTTGCATTCAACAGTCAGAATTAAAGGAGTCTTACTTTGGAATTCCCTAGACAATATAATTAAAAAATCTCCGAATTTAACTATTGTTTTATGTACCTTAAATATGTTTTTGCTGCGTTGTTATGACTCCTGAATCCCCCATGTTTATGTCATGCGTACATCGTGATTGCTGGATGTATTGTGTATTAGCCTAGCCGTTTCGTATATTGGAATAACCTATTTTGAGTTGTGGACCAAATGCTACTCTATAGATTCCATTTCAAGGCTTCTTATTTATATATATGTTACAAAATAGCAAGTAAATAAATAAACAGCACGAAAGGAAATAATATGTACTAGATACTAGCCACTAATCATCCTTGAATATAATAGGAATACAGGAAAGATTGTGGCAAAACAATCAAGAAACTGACTTACCCCACACGCTAAGTTTTCAATGACTTTCGGCGCATCGTCACGCAGGCAAAAATTGTAAAGCTTGCAAACATTTCCTTCACTCACGAGAACATTCACCGTTGATAAAAGTGGGTGGGAAAACTGAGGAAATATATACATTAACGCTTGACTTATTACAGAAACGCAAAGGGGAATATAGAAATGTTTATTAGTCGTCAAAACTTAATATAGTATCTTCAGCAATATCAAAGTAATTTTAACCTGATTGTTCAGTTATTATTTTTTTTTAAATCAGCAATCAGGGATTTCGTCATTTTAAGATAGTATACGGTAGCTATTGTAACGAGATGTTAGGACGCTTACCCTTGACAGAATTTGAATGGTTAATAGATCACTCAAAGAACGATAACAGGCCGAATATCAATAAATGTTGTCTTACAACGTTTACACCAAACATAAATGACCGGTATCTGTAGTTTAAATTTCGGTAACTATACACATTATCGTGTAACATGACATTTGCAGTGATGATAAATAGTAGGAAAAGCCTTTTTACACTATTGCATTCATGTATTTCTGTCAAACGCAAATTCCTTTTTTTTTTAAACTTTGATGGATGTTTTGTCGAAATGTAGGAAGTAAACAAATTGAGAACTGTACTTATAAATTCACCACATATAACCACAGACATGTTACAATGCTCCATGAGATAGAGCAAACTCCATTCCATGGCACACTTGAAGAGCAAAGTCAGCAAGCTGGTCAATATTTATAGCGTCTTCATCATGACATGTCTTTTGAAGAATCTACAATGTACTCCTTCAATGTAGATGACATTACGTAGTCTTGTAACAGGTAAAGTGATGCTATAGAGTGGAAATAGTTGGAGACATAACTAGAGAAACAATAAGTTCCAAATTAATATTATTTTCACTGTTAACAATGTTAACCACCTCACTCAGGAATCGTCTTCACTAAGCGACAAGCAGCAATATGTTTGTTTCTTTTATAGACATGGCTGGACCATTGTATCAAAAAAGTAGTCTAACAGCACCAATGAAACAAGCGACCAAGTGAAACTACAGGTAGTGAACAAAGGTAAATTTATGACAATGTAACAAATATTGGTTCTCTTTGTCATTGTATGAAAAAAGACATTTATTTAAACGTATAACTTTGTTGATTACCTGTTTCGCCATCACATGCTATAGCTGTGTTGTATGTCGAGTGGAGACGTCGACTGGTACCTCCGGTAAGGTTTGGCTACAAGTGAAAAGAGAAAACTTAATTTATGTTACATTTCATTTTAAAACCATGGCATCTACTTTGTATTACCGGTATAAAGGTGAAATGATAAAAGAGCAGGACGGACTAGGAATAAGACACATCAGCGGCAATAACTCCAACTATCACGTGCTATGCCTTAAGTGGCAGTACACTGTATTTTGACTAAAAACGTGTGTAGAATATGTGGTATTAATTTAGGACGACCTGTATATAGGGACTGTCCTGTCCTGAGCCATGAGCTACACATTACGTGACACTACACACACACACACGCACGCACACATACACATATATATATATATAGATATATAGGCCTACATATACATATAGCCTACATATACATATACAGATTGATCACTCTGATACAAACTTGATCTTCATCAATATCAATCGTTGTCATATCAAACCTAATCACTGAACGTCAATATCATCCACATCCCACCTAAGTCTTATATAGATATGATGTGGACATATATAGATTTCAATAGGCCACTGTAGTGCCACGTAATATGTAGCTAATGACTCGGTAGGGAGCAGCCCCACAAAGGACAAAACATGAATGCTGTCCCGAAAACGAATGTACACTGCACATGATGTTAGCCAATAGGCTGAGAAGCATTCACATTAGCCTAGAAGTGTATTCGTAGCACACTAGTTCTCCAAGTAGGCCGAATTTCATCTGTTACTACAATTTGAGTCGTTTTTTGGCGAGTCGAAGTTCTATTCTGGAAGTGGTACTATAAGGAATATACCCCAGTCAAGTAATTTGCATTCATAAGTTGCTTGGCCTATATATTATCTAGTCTTTAGTTTTTTTAAACTGTTTTCGCCGGATTCTTCAGAGCTCTCATTGAAGTAGATTTGCTAGACTTGGACTACCAACCTCCTTTTCACAGCGTGTGAAAAGTAGTTAAATAACAGACATGTGAATTATTTAAGGCCCGCATAAGTCGGTCAGAAGTCATCTCTTTGAACTTCGAAAACATCATGAAAATTAAATAAAGCATTATTTATAATTATTTAGAAGTATTGAAAATTCAATAGAATTTACATATTCACAACACAAGTTTACTAAGCGAGAGACGTATTCAGAACACATACAATGCAGCTCAATTTCGATTACATTGCAAAGAAAATATATTACATACTAACCTTCTTATCAGTTCCGTCTGCGTGAAACATCGATCTATAATTAAAGAATAATTTAAGTTAATAGTACATCTGCAACATTGTATTTGCTCATATCTGATACATTCCAATGTTAAATACAAGTTGTTCAATCTGTTTCACGTTGTTGATTATCTTTTGGTCGAAGTAGTGACTTTTCTGTTGTCACGAGAGTTCTAATACGGAGAATGTGGGAGTCGGAGTCAGAGTGTTCTTCAATTCAATAAGTTTAGTCTATAGAAAGGTCACCGTAAAGCTTAAGCTGTTTTGACTGCATACTCTGCTTTTCTGAAAGTCCAAGGCAAATTTGGCAAATTCAGAAGAGATGTCTTAATAGTCCGATCGAAGTAGAACTGGTGTATGGATCGCTGGCCAGGTTTGTGCGATGGTAACGTGGATATGCTGCCGTTGGTTTATAGCCCAATTTTCTCATGTTTATTTAAAAACCAAGTTTAGTGATTTTCAATCATGTGAAAATGTCATTTTCTCTGTTCTGTGGCTGAATGTTCTATTTCTTTGTATGCTCTTGGAAAAGTGTCTGCTAAGTACATTTCTTTGCAAGTTTTGTGGCATATTTTAACATGGTATAGGTACAGTCGGATCAACAAACGTTACAATCACTTCGGAACTTGCACAAGTTGTTTGCATGTTGTGTAGAAGCTTGTGATCATTCCAGACTTTATGAATGAAATTTAGAGATGGTTTCTTTCCAATCCAAATACAAGGGACAAAAGCTAATTTTCGATTTGTGCGTATCTTGTTTCCGCTGGAGTCAATCTTGCATAAGTTACAGGCTGGCCCTCTTGAAAGTGGTCCAATTTGGCCAAAAGTCGATTGTGTTTGCAATTATGAAGTACCGCTAACGTTGCAATCTTAAAATCTGTCTCTCTAATCTTTATTCTCCTCTGAATTCGCCTCTTCTTTCGCTGCTAGAAACACTTCTTATGGAACGTATATGCGAAAATATATGAAGGAAATCTGCTTACCTTTAACTCGCTTCGTAATGAACCATGCAAGTGCCACAGCTACACAGATAACGATCGTTATTGCCAGAACAACAACCACATCATGAACAGAACTGCTGTTCGCTGTTGATAAGGATAACATTTTAACTGAATAAATCAGCTCTGTGGATCCTAATTATGTACGAAATGTGTGGTTGTTAAAAAATTAGTGTTAATACTTAATAGATGTATAAACGCTAATGTAAATACGATGTAAGTTGAAGTTATGAGGTATGAGAGGCGTATCTAAGCAATATGTATTTTACGATGCCAACATAAATATATTTTATTATTTTATAGGTTTATTAAATATGAGACATTCTTGAAATAACTCATTTATCAACCTACCGTTCAAAACAATTGACATAAAAACGCTTCTGTCAAAAATGCCTTGCCCCTTGCTGTGGCAACTGATGGTAGTTTTGTTGTTTGCGTAGTACACAAACTTGCTCTCCGAATCAAACGTTCCTTTCACGTACTTATTTAGGTATAACGACGAATCTTTTTCTGTCAAACTATCATCTCCGATTTGCCATGAAAGCTTTACAAATGGCCTTGCTCGAAATGCCTTGCAAAGAAAAGTGAATGTGCCTCCTTTTTCAACATAAATACTGCCTGACACATTTTGTCCCTTGTATTGAATTTGAAGCTCAGGAACAACTGCAAGAGAAAAAGGATTTACGGTAGCACTTCACTGGATATTTTAAATTAAACTGTTATAGTCCGTAGTCTAAGCTAAGCATATAAAACGTGGTAGGGACTACACATTGGACATATAGGTGGTCTGGCGAAACAAATTGACCCGTGACGTATTATATATGTTATGTTGATTATATACATTGATGAACTGAATACCATGTTTTGTCATTTATGGTGTAATTGTATATTTCTATTTCGCCTCCTTGTATTGCCCCACAACGTGTGTGATGCGTAGATTAGTTGTCATAAACGGACATCATTATAATGATGTTAGTGTTTTTCATTTTGTTTGGATTAACTTGATCTCGACATTATTCAGCAGGGATGTATAGTTAGAATGCCTTAAATTAATTAAAGACAGACGCAATAAAGCTCATACAAGCTAGGATCAGTTCTTCCGAAGTCGGAAGAGATTGGCTTATTCTGGAGTATACCCTTATCCTATCCTCAAAGAAACTGCAGACAACTAGAGATATTAAAACCTGGTCATGTCAATGCAAAGTTGACACAAGTTTTTTTTTCAATATTTCTACCTGAAGTGTGTCACATAATATCAATAGTTAACTCACCGTAACATTCAACAATGTACATTTTTGTCTGTTGTTGAAATGAGGCCTTTCCATGGCTTGTACATGAGACTCAAGATGACATGGAGTTATGTGGAAATGTAAAATCCATTTGCACGAATCCCTGACCAATTTTGTGATAGGAATCAGGGCTGCTTTTGGTCGCGAACCCGGTTGAGTGTACTTCTGTTGTAATACTAAGTGTCAGTTTCACATTTAGTGTAGATCCTCTTGCCACATGTTACGTTGTATGAGAAAATAGAAGACACATATGTGATATTTGTAACTCTCTGACCGTCTAGGAATACCAGAAGCGTTGGAAAATCTGTTGAGGGAAATGGTAAACCATGGCATGCACATTTTAGCCAGATATATGTTTAATTATGGCATCTACAAGGAAACTGTCAGGTCAGCAAGTATTTTACATCTTGCTGCAACTTATATTAAACTGAAATATGTATCATTCGGTCAGGCCTCACTTTAGACTTCTTGAATTACTAAGTAAAAGTGATAATATGGCAAAATACATGAAACCCCATAACTTACCATAACTTTCTAATAATATCGTCATCGACTGCTCATAATAATGCCTTCCTCCTCGACTGTGACAATTGGTGATAAAGGAACCTTGCTCATGCGGCACGAAACGCAAAATGACAGACATTACCTCATTTCCGTTAGTGTTTATACTGTTGGTTACATTTCCAGAGTGGACGGTCACATTTCGAAGACCACCGAACGACCAGGAAAGCGATGTAGGTATTCCTTTGTTTGCAATTTGGCACTGTAGTGTTATCAAATCTCCAAGTTTGAGATCTATAATTGTCCAGATAATAATGTCCTTCCGTTCTGCAGAATGACTAAACATGGCAGACCTGAAATTAGGCAAAGGAGAAGATACTATCCAATAATACAACAACAAGAGCTAACGAAATCTCCTTTAAAATTCATTAAAATTTCACTAGCTGTAGTTAGCTATAAATATTATTACCTGTATTTCATGTTTTAATTTAACGACAATTGTATTTATTGGTAATATCTAACATATATAATTATATTTCCATTCTTCGGAGCACGGCCACTTATACATTGTTTTTTCTCAGCTTTCTATGCATCCAAGCATTTACGAAAGTACAATATTCTTTATAAGAAAAGTCACCCAAGAAACAGCATGGGCTCCAAAATGAAGCACCAAACGGATCCACTTCCCATCCCCAATCCTATTTCCGTCGGACTGTAGACATGAATACCAGCCTAGACCAACGGCAGTTGGAAGATATGCAAACACTGACCAGTGTAGGCTGTTCTTAACATCACAGATACTACATGTCTTAAATATGGATATCTTACTGCGCATAAATAACTTCTTCGAGGAAGATATGTTGTATCCTTCTTCAGATGCAAAACAAGTCAGTGTATCGTTTTGTCCTCCTGAGTTGTAGATAATGTTGGAAACGGAATCAATATTATTTAAACTCCTGATTTGTAATATCAAACCAGACTCCAGTCATTCAGCTTCCAAACTACCCTAACGTATTTTGAAGCTTCCCGAGCAAGGCACGTCAGGATGTAAGTTCTGTTTACATTCACGTCAACGACAGTCTCATTGGTTATTTCTGTTTGGTTGATGTATATATGTAACTTTGATGGCACTGTAAAAAAAGAAATACATGGCAAAATTTGAAAAGTGACATAACATGAAGGAGCAACCCTTTATGAGCAGCTTTATGTTGTAGGTAGCAATATAAGCCCACTATTTCCGATGACATTGTGGATAAAATGAAGATACGTGAAGTGTGGGAGGATACCTTCGTTGAATTAGTTTCATATCTGTGACTTGACAGTAGCTCATTTGCGATTCTTAGAGCTGCAGGAGTCTTTTTCTACAGATAGTTGTTGAGAATTTAATCAAATGGCATATGATACATATTTTTGTAACAAAACAATAAGTGATTTTCAAGGAGGGATGACCATGATCTTTACTCTCCGCGCTAATTTGGTTGATGGTTCTGAAGAAACTGTCACAAGGTCATATTCTGCCAGTCTGATGGTAATTACTTCCAGATTAGTGAGATAAACAATTAAACAGTTGCAGGGTAATAAACACAGCAGGCTGTCTTCCAGATTAAAACATATCCTTGAATAAACTACAGTCACAATGATGAGACCAGAGAGTTACCTGATCACACCATATTGAGATAATGGTCACCATGCTTAGACTGTGTATGTTATTTGATGACTTCTACCAATAACTTACTGTTTAATAAATTTCTTTCAATACAGAAATCAAATTTGACACTGAATTGAAGTAGACTGTATTGGGAGCTGCTTAAAAGTAGCATTCACAATCTCAGGCTTGAAGCATGTGAGCAGTGGAGCGTTTGTGCGTTGTATCTTGGTATTTACTACTTAATATTTGATACATTTTAGCGGTCGATATTTTCTTGGTGTGTGATTGAATAGTTACTTGCTACGAGATTTAACATATCCGTGTATATATATAGTACCGTTTCATTCGAGTGCACACTCGTCCGCGTCCACAAATCATAGTACAAATAAACTGTCCCCACCCCGCATAATCACGCTGCAAACTTGTTATTATTAGCAACAAAGAGTCGTCTGCAATGTAAAGAAAACCTTCCACCAAACACAATAGGATTAAGAGATAGCAGGAACTATGCGGTGTCTGTTTATGGAAATAGTCAATGCTTTTGTGTTTCCGCACAATAACCCAGTACCTTCGGCCCCTTCCCCTCCCTATCAACATGTTTTCTTTTTGCTTTTTGCTTTTTGCATTTTACCGTACCATTCGAGCGACAACCGTTATTTATTTCTGTCAGTTACACGTTTCATTTCCGACAATTGCTTCGGTTTTCAATCAACCCCAATGCCTTCAGTCCACTCACCAAAATGTTTATCCAAATTCATTTTATTTTTTTGTCGTTTCCGCGCGTTCCGCTTTCTTTTTTACGATAATTGCTTCTGTGTTCCATGCAATAACCCCAGTGCCTTCAGTCCCCTTCCCCCAATGAACTGAAATTCAGTCATTTTAGTTTCGCGCGTTTTGTTTTATTTTGGCTATTTAGTCAAGCGACATCCATTATTATAGTCAGTCCCCCAATCAAACGTATGCTTCCGTGTTTCCATGCAATAACCCCAGTGCCTTCAGTCAGTCCCCCAAACAAACGTTTATCCAAATTCTGTCATTTTATTAGATTGTTGTCTTATTTCAGAATTTTACCGCACCGTTCGACATCCGTTATTTTTGGCTATTTAAGTCAAGCGACATCCATTATTATGATTATTTTTTTTGTCGTTTCCGCGCCTTCCGTAATCTTTTTCAGACAATTGGCTTCTGTGTTTCCTTACAGTAACCCCAGTGTATTCAGCCCCTCCCTTCTCCCCAATGAAATGATTATTCAAATTTAGTTAACTTTTTGCATAATACCGTACCATTCAAGCGACAACCATTATTCTTTCCGTCTTTTACGCGTCTTCCGTTTTCTTTTTGCTTTTTATTGCCGACAATTGCTTCTGTGTTTCCAATAAATTACCCCAGTGTCTTCAGCCTCCTCCCCTCATTTGAAATGACTATTCAGTGCTTTCAGTCCCTCTCCCCCAATGAAATGGTTACCGTATTCAAATACAGTTACCGGTAAAAGTTTTAAGCTTATACATTTTTGGAAATCGTTCGTTTCGTTTCTCTTTTTTATCGTTTCCGCGCCTTCCGTATTCCTTTTCCGACAATTGGCTTCTGTGCCTCCGTACAATAACCCCATGGTATTCTCCCTCTCCCCCAATGAAATGATTACAGTAGGGCTAGTCAAACTCGGTTAAGTTTTATATTGGAATTTTACCTTACCGTTCCGCAGCGACAAACGTTATTTGTTTTTTGTCGTTTACTGGTACGCGTCTTCCGTTTTCTGTTTGTTTTTTATTTCCGACAATGTATTGCTTCTGTGTTTCCAATCAATAACCCCAGTGCCGTCAGTCCCCCTCCCCTAATAAAATGGTTATTGCGGTTAATACAGTTACGGGTAAGATTTTAGTTTCACGACTTTTGTTTTATTTTGGACATTTATCGTTCGAGCGACTTCCATTATTTACTTTTTGTCGTTTTCGTACTCTTTCCAGACAATTGGCTTTGTGATTCCGTATAACAACCCCAGCTCCATCCATCTCCCAATCATCATGATTATTCAAATTCAGTTAAGATGTGAGTTCCGAGTTAGTTTGTTTTATATTGGCACGTTAACATTACCCGGTTCGAGCGACAACCGTTACTTTTTTCTGTCGCTTACGCATCTTTCGTTTTCTTTTTGCTTGTTTTATTTCCGACAATTGCTTCTGTGTTTCCATGCAATAACCCCAGTGCCTTCAGTCAGTCCCCCAAACAAACGTTTATCCAAATTCTGTCATTTTATTAGATTGTTGTCTTATTTCGGAATTTTACCGCACCGTTCGACATCCGTTATTTGTTTCTGTCGTTTACGCGCATTCCGTTCCTTTTGTTTTAATTTTTCCCGACAATTGCTTCTGTGTTTCCATTCGATAACCATGGCGGCCTTCATTCCCCCTCCCCAATGAAATGATTATTCAAATTTAGTTAACATTTGAGTTTCGCGAGTTTTTTATTTTGGCTAGGTAGTCAAGGTATCCTATTATTTCTTTATTTTATTGTTGTTACCGCGCCTTCCGTATTCTTTTTCAGACAATTGGGTTCTGTGTTTCCGTACAATTACCCCAGTGCCTCCAGTCCCCCCCCCCCATCAAATGTTTAACAAAATTCAGTCATTTTAATTTCGCGGTTTTATGTATTTGGTTGTTTTACCAAACCATTCGAGCGACAAACGTTTTCTGTCGTTTACGCGTCTTCCGTTTTCTTTTTGTTTTATATGTGCCTTCAGTCCCCAATCATTTAGGCTATCCAAATTCAGTCATTTTAGTATCGAGATTTGTATAAATTGTGGAAATTATTAATTTTTTGTCGTTTCCGCTCCTTCCGTATTCTTTTCCCGACAATTGATTTTTGTGCTTCCGTATAATAACCCCAGCTCCTTCCTCTTCCAATCAATATGTCTTGATTATTCAAATTAAGTTAGGCCTAAGATGTGAGTTATTTTTTGGCTTTATTTTGCTTTATTTTGGCACGGCACGTTACCATACCGTTCTAGCGACATTTTTTGGTTTTATGGTAGTTTTAAGGTAGTTACTACTCTTTAGTGTAGTCTGTAGACTTCTTAAAGACTTACTGAATTACAGCAGTTAGCCTAGGTAACGTTAGACTCCGTCAGTTCTCGACGAACTTGAAGATTGAACAATATCCAACTTTATCTTCGCAGATGATGATACTGGTTTTGTATGTGATTTATTTATTTAACAGTAATCGCCGAAATATTAGTATACATGTTTTTCTTTCCCTTTTTAGTGTTCTAAAACTAAAACCGCAACACTGTACTTGTGCGAGCCCGGTACCATACGTCTGTGAATCAAGAGTATGTTTTATGCCACACAAGGACGTTGTAATGGCAATTGTTGTCACTTCGTCTACACGTGGATTCGTTCTCTACCAATTCGTCTACACGGTCAACTGGTCCTCATGTGTCTAATTTAAATTCTGTCAAGTCGATGTATTGTGCAGGCAAAGCCTTACAAACCAAAGAATACGACCTGATAGGTCATATTAATATGATATTAAGGACGATGTAATTTGCGCACTGTATATCCTTTTATTGATCTAATTAGAGTGCTACAAATATGATCACAGAGTAGACGGATTCAGAGCTCATCCATAGAGAATACTAAACACTTTTGGCCGCAGTTAACCTTTAAAAGTGGTTATGACAGGAAAACGTTTACGTTATATGAAGTATCTTCTCCTTAATTTAATTATTAATATATTTTCATAGATGTGAGAGCCGTCGGAACAAAAGTCTAACTTTATACATGGTACTTATCTCGCTACTTCAGTCTTCGTTCAATTTTTGTTGCTCTCAGATTTGCCCCTGGAAACGTAACACATGGTTGTCATGCATATTAATTCAGATAGCAGTGAATAACCAACGTAGTTTGACTACAAGCTTGTAATTTCCCGATGATTCAAAATTAAACACAACGATGGGTATATTATTATATAGGTATATAATATATATGTACATGATGCTGGAATGGACAAGTATGATATTCGTATTCTGACGTAGTGTGCGCGGGAACACAACCAGAAGTGCCGAGCAGGTGAATATTTTATACTTACCATATCATTTGATGATATCAGCATGAGGGAACTAGGGGGAAATCGCTACAATCTACATCCGTCGATGTCTGGTTTCCAGCACAAAACCCTGCGTTCTCCATATGTAACTTTTGAAATGAAATGAGAACTGTTCTAAGTCACACTCAAAACAGTAAATCATTGAGCAGCTCTCTTAAGACTTCTGGACAGGGGAGGGGTGGTAGCACTGGACCAGGAAGGGGTGGTAGTAGTGGAATGTACCGTCAACTCTGAAAGAAACTTCGAAATTCGATCCGTTCGGCTAAAATGTGCTTTCTTAAGTATATGAAAAGTTCCTACGAAAATATCCTACGTTTGGAGAAATAGGGAAGGTTGAAATATATATATATATATATATAATATATATATATATATATCTTTGGCTAATAGCCAATGGGGTTTCTCTTTGGTTTTTATTTCGGATTTTTCATTTGTATATGCCCCTGAAAGAAGGAACAGCAACGCCACTGGGCCACCCCACCCTTAGTAAAGTCGATGGGCCCCATAACATGTGAATAGTGATACTGTATCTCTCTATACGGACAAATAGAATAAATTATGGCCCAACTAAATTCTCTACAGGAACTTAAATTCAATATCTACTAAGCATCAAATGTGGCACTATTTTGCGTGGAAAAATGTCAATATAACACAATCAAAATGCCCTGCCCCTAGAACTCGGTTTAGTCTATCGCCACTATTTCTGTCCAATTTTAGCATGACCGAACCCCAAAAAGGGTAATATATCTCAATAGACCCTGAGGTTAATTCGAAAATTGTTCACATGAAACTTCATCATGATAAGTAGTACGTATGTAATATGATTGTACATCATTATGATAAGAACGCTATTATATGGTTATTACATTTTGTATACGTTGCATAAGGTATGAATCCGGCCACTGTCAACAGCCGTTTAATTGTTTACTGAATAAAATGACACACATTAATGTTCATCGAAATGAAATATGCTTGAATTATACTTTATCGGTGGTATGTCTGGTTAAGATACTTACCTAACACATCTACACAGTAGTTCTTGATAATTTCTCCGTTTTCTTTACATGTATAGACACCTTCATTTGTTCTGTTCGTTGGAAAAATCACAATGGAGTAATCGTTTTCGACCATTTGAATATTTCCAAATTCATCGGTTGTGACCGGTGATCTGCCTGCAAAGAGTAGAATGCGTGTGTCCTTCAGCCAAACACTGTTTTCTTCGTTCGTAATATTACAGTCCAGTTTTGTCCGTCCGTCCAGCGGTTGCCTTTTCTCTAAACAATTCGCTGCGTGAGTGCCGTTGTCGGAATATGCTGAAATATAGAGAATAAAAACTTGATCATCGCAATGCTCATGTTAAAGTACTGAACAAAAAAGAGATAAATAATAAAAAATGATTTCACACACTTGCATTACCTTCGACCAGTTGGAGAAAAACAAGGAAACACGCCACATTGGACATACTTAATAAAGCTTCACAAGCTGACCGTCATTAATATTTCCAGCTAAAGGCTATATTACCAAACGAAAGGAATGAAGCTTGAAACCATATGTTTAGTAATTTATACGCCACTCAACTACTCAAATATAGATCCATTGTGTTTCGAAATATCTATTTTACGAGTGTATCAAAGCACAAGCTCTGTCAGGATTATGATGATGAACACTGTGGTAGTAACCTATTAGTTTCGGATGCTTGTAGTTTCACTTAGATGAATGTCACGTAACGCAACGTTTCTTATCTCTATTCTCGCAGAAAAACAACATAGCCATGTACTACACATTATGTGTCACTAAACTGGGTCCACTGGCTTGGTCTCATCGGTCCCAACTAAATAGGACTGGAGCTGGGAAGTGGGTCAGTTGATGGGAGGGTTTTCTTAATCTCTATTGACAATAAAATAGTAGCCTATTTGACAGATGGAATGCAGCAGGCACCCAAGAAAAAGTGTGTTTAACTAACACGAAATAGTTACAGTAAAGCATTTGTTTTAAAAACACAAAAAGTTTAAAAACGTTTTTTGGTAAAACACTTTGTAAACACTGACCCTACTGCAAATGATACACATATCTGTATTCTTTCAAATCCTAGATTTTCTTTATAAAACATACTTTTGCACTAGTCTGCAAACATTATGACAAGCACTCCATACTGTTGAATTCAGCCTCATAAAATGATGGGAAAGTATCAAAGTGGAAAA
>JAODAG010367588.1:0-10022 GCA_027574785.1 Orphnurgus asper
TTCGAAGGTTTTAATATCTGTCGTGACCTGTTGAAACCATCTGCTTATGTGTTAAAGTGGCACGTTCAGTTTACAAGAAAAAAAAAACCCTCCACCATGCATATTAACGAGTGGGCGAGGCTTCGTGAAAAATTCCTTTGCATCCAAATGTTATTCTCTCTATAGCCATACAGAGTACGGTATGTCTGATTTGTCTCGTATGTGGTATGAAGGCGTTGATGGATGGTAAATTACACGTTATGATCACGCTGAAGTTTGTACAGCACGTTAAGGGGGTTGTAGCTGCTAAGCTTGCATTACTGCCCGGGCGTACGGTCGCTTGCAACTTACTTGTTGGGCAGTATGGTGTACAGCATTTGCCCGAATGTTCGTTGTCACAGATTCATAATCATGCCACGCTCAAATGTACAATTTATTCGTCGTTCAGGATACAGGACCTCCATACCGATGGTGTACGAACGACATTTGTTCAATAGCAGTAGCAGATTTTGAGGTTGGCTTTAGGCCTAGTTTTGTCTGGGTCTATGTAAACAGAATAGCTTTTAGCAGGTAGAGCTTAGCGCACTGGTTACAGTTTATTTGTTGGCTATGAGCCTTTATCATGAATATTTACAATCAGTCCGACCTTGAAAGTGATTGGACAAGTCTGAATTAATTAAGATATTATTTACATACTGTATATGACTAAACACATACAAAGTGTGTATCAGCTACACAGTGTACACACATGTGTGAACTGCCCTACGAGGTGACACTTTCTAACCAGTGCACTTCGACCCCTATTATGTTACGAAGTCAGAGAAAACTGGTATTGTGTCGATGATAAAATTTTCACCAGTAGGACTCGAATCATAGTCTAGATGTTATACATTATATTTTATGCGTTATTGTTGTAATATTGTCTCTTGTTGTCCTTGTTAGCTTTCTCTGAAGCTAAGCTGGAGGAGTTGTCTCCATGTTATCCAGGTTGTTAAAGTACATCGTTGTATTATCTCGTGTTGTCCTCGTTTAGAGTGGTATATTTTTTTTTGGTCTCTGCATTTAGCTTGGTCTGGAGTTTACTGCAGCCGAGTGGGAGGAGGAATGGGAGAATGTTCTCAAGTTGTCTTCTGTGAACCCGAGACATTGCAGATATCCAGAAAGAGTAGAGTCAAGGGATAGGTGAGTCTTACTGACAGCAAGGCATAATGTATATATATGTATATATATATATATAATTATATATATGTATTTATTATATATAGTTATATATAGCGAATCTCTGTAACATTCTGCTATTTATTCAAGTTTACATGGTGTTCTATTGATTGATGCTTGATCCCCCGACCGAGAATGAGGATGTGAAGTTCTTTCACTAAAGTGACTAATAATGCTCTATTTACCTTGAATCTTGGGAATAGATTGTTGTAATTTATAACGACAAAAAACTATAAGAGAAGATTGAACGTCAGCTTAGATCTTAATGGTAGTATCTCCATGATCTTTACTGTGGGAAAACTGCAGAGAATGCTATCATTGCTGGTAGAACTTCCCATGGAGGTGGCTGGTACCCTTTGGGATTGGTAGTTATAGCTCCATGATTTCACTATGTGTGGGGTTTTTTTCACCTCACATGTGGTTAATTAAGAGTTTTTTTAACAGTAGAAGTTAATTTTGATGGTTTTGGAAACCTAGCATTCAACTATATGAAGTAAAAACAGCAAATGTTCCACATGTTAGCCTTGTCCTTGTATATACTTAATTAATATGCTCAGTCATTGCAGTATATTGTGAGGTTTATATATTGTGAATTTGTGCCTTCCTTGAAGCTTGGTGGCTCTTGTTAATGCTAAATTAAATTAGATTTTGTTTGAACTTACAATCGTTGATCAGTAATATTACAAGCTACTGCAACTGACTTACAGTGTATGTATGATATGAACAGAACGTTTATCCCCTGCAGAAAGTCCTTTGAAGGACGTTAATTTATTATCAACCAATCTCATTTAAAGTCTGCAACCATTGTTTTTTATATTTTTTTTTAATTAGAAACAAATACACTTTATTAGTTGTGTGACAATGATGTTTCTTCCAAAAAGTAAACATCTTTCTCTTTCCAACTAATTTTTTCCATCTCGTTCAAGATCATAAAAACATTTTATAGGTGAACCCAATTTTAAAAACTGCATGCATCTCAAAGTTTCCCAGCAATTTTTCCCTCCCCAGTACTTCACATATAGCCGATTTTCTGCTCGAATTTGAAAAGCAATGCTCTCCCCGTCTAGTTTGAGGGGTGGTTTGTTACAGAAGCGTTAGATTGAACCTCTAGGCAAGCTGACCAATCTATTCCTAACTGTGTGAACGAAGGTTTTACGTTTAAATAAAAACTCCCATCTCGTGGTATACCTCCTACCCATCCCTGCCGCCTACCACCGTCGCACTTCTACGTTTTTCCTCGACAGCGTGATGGGGGAGGAGGAGGAAGAGGAGGAGGAGGTGACCTACGAGAGCCTGGAAGAGATCCACGTGTTCGTGCTGGCGCACATCCTGCGCCGGCCGATCGTGGTGGTCGCGGACAAGCTGCTCCGGGACGTCGACGGGGAACCCTTCGCACCAAACACATTCGGGGGGATCTACCTGCCCTTGGAGAGCCCTCCGGAGAAATGCTGCCGGTCGCCAGTTGTCCTGGCGTACGATGCGTCCCACTTCTGCGCTCTCCTGCCGATGGACGGCGCCAGGAAGAACATTCCGAGTGAGGAGCAGTTTTATTATTTCATTGATTGAACGGCCGATGTAACGGGTTGTCTTCAGTCTCAGAAGAAAAGTGACAACCAACGGGCAATGTGGTCTTGTGCAGGGAGCGATAAGTCAAAAGTTATGGATTTATAGCATGAATTTTCACTTATGGCACCCATAGCTGAATGAAAGAGAAGATTATAGTACAAAACAATTACCTGAATAGGAACGAAATTTGCGAGCAGTTTCATCAAAGTAGCTTTACACTGTGATTGGAAAGTGGAAATTGGTCAGTTTGTAGTGTCAAAGTAATATTCATCCTGGTTGTATTGCAAGTTGATGGCGTCTTGCAGGGATTAATAATTATAAATTGTAACATTTAATTGACGTAGTGGTACTTTCCTGTCTGAGGTGTAAGATTATCGTTATCCTCCGGGGAAGCCATTCAGTCAGGGCTCGATATTAACGGTTGGCCTATTGGTCAAGTAGCCTTCATCTCTGATACAAACAAAACAATCGGACGATCTCCGATGTGATGGATCTAAAATCTGTTGCCGTTTACACTTTAAGTATAGTGTCTCTGAAGTAAGAGAGAAAAGACTTAACGATCAGCACGGTTACAATGTTGCGTGAACGGAAATCGCATGTTTTATTACCTAAATACGCTTAACATTAAGCCATCCTAGCCACACACAGAATACATGGTAAAGCTTTACTAACAAACTGAATGCCATTGTCTGTTAGGGAAACTACGGTACATTAAGTTGTAAATATGTTTCAGCTAAAGAAACCACAAAGCCACATGCCTGTCTATGATGGGGTAGTACTGTTGAGTTAACTGTTACGTGAGAGTTTTTGCTTACATCTGACTTTAAGGTACCTTACAGTTCTTGACAGGGTAACGTTTGTGTGAATAATGTATAGGTTCAAGTTATAGAAAGATATCATAAATATGTTGGCCCTTTTTAAATTTAAACTATTATATTCTAGTGAATTTCATGTGTTAAAAAGTATGCGATGGTCAATGCTCCAGTAACAACATTGGCGTATGGCCGATCAGATCGGATATGTTTCATATTCAGTAACGTTGCATAAATGCTGCCAATAAATCAATATATGAGGAATGTCATGCCACCTCGTACCTCTTATGTTAGACAAATCGATATCCTTTTCTTGGACAGATATAATACCTGTGACCGACTCGGCTAATAGGATACTTCGCGTACAGTTTGCCGTCGACCCAGGCATCACCTGGAAGTTTCACGACTCGAAGGATTTCGTCGCCGAACTTTCCGAGGAGGAGAATATGAAACTCCTTCGGAAATACCTGGATCTGGTTAAAATCTCCACCTCGTCCAAACCGCCGACTGGGCAGAGCAACGTAACCGCCTCCGATTTAGCATCTGACGACCTCATCGTCGGCGTCCCTCTGTCCAGCAAGAGGCACCCGCAGTACGGTGTCCTGATCAAGGATTACATCGACGCTGCCCGAAAGAAGTGTGAACCGGCGAAGGCTCCGGCAGTTGGCAAATCATTTACGGACGGCCCGCCGTCATATGAACGCGCGATGGCCACCTCCCCCGAGAGGCACGGCGGGGCAAACGTAGCCAGGGCGTCGTCGGACAACCATCCCTCTACCAGAGACGCCGCCAGCAACCATAGCAGGTCCAGCCCTTCCCCAAGCAGCCACACCAAGAGCACCCACACAAGCCACCAGATCACTAACAGCCACACCAGGAACTCAACTCCAAGCATCCATGCCACTAATAGACGCGCCAAGGACTCCACTCCAGGCATCCATGCCACCAACACGAGTCCCCCAGCGAGCGGTGCTCCTCGTGTCCCCGGAGCAGGCTGGCATCCTCCGGCGGGCGGTCATCCTAACTCTGCCACGCCGGATGACCGCACCGAAGACGGGCGGGCGCCGAGGTATCAAGCCTCGGTGCCAGCGCCGCTGCAGAGGCCGGAGCAGAGTTCTACCAGCGTGGGCAGTAAGCAGCGGAAGACCACCAAGGTTAGTCCCAGGGGAGACATTTCGCTGCAGTGTAAGAGCGCAAACTGTGCCTTTTACGGGACTGAGAAAACCGAGTTTTACTGCACACAGTGCTATCAATCGTTGCCACGACGATGCTGATTTATTGGCCGGCTTAAGCCGGAGAGGTGTATCTTTAACGTGAAAATTGTACATTACACTGGCGTAGGAGCCGGGGGACCTCGCCTCTTAGCTCGATAATAAGTTTTGAGTTATTGGGATGGCGTGAGCAGAGAAATAGCATCTACATTTTTAAAACCTCATAAAATCTCATTCCTTCATCTTTTTCTCTATTGAGTCACAACGTTTGGCCTGATTGAGGATTGACAAATTTGTAAAACAAATGAAATATGTATGAATTCCCAACCTCAAAATTGATTTTCTCCCACAATTCTAATGCACTTATGGTAGAAATGTAGACATATATGTTTATGGCTTGTGCACAGAAGTGGTTCTCAGGAATAAGGGATTGGAACATATTTTCATTGATTTTGGCTTATTTTTTTTTTATGTGTGCTGAGTAATTATTTCTTTAACGTCGTTCGAACGGTGCAAAAGAAAGAGAATCGGAGCTGCGATAGCGTGTCTTGGGCCTTTCTGCTAACATTTGGGGGAATGCTGAGGCCATAGCTCAATCCCAATGCTTTAAACCAATAGCAAAGGAATGTTGTGAAAAGGAGGCGAGGGAGGGGCGGTAGGTATGACAGGTGGCGGGCAACGTGGGTGATACATATTTTGCGATGATTACAAAGCTTTTCCATTGCTCGGAAAGAAGACTGATTTAAGTTGCATCATATGTGCATTTTGTAAACATTCTAGTAAATACAGTTTTAGTGCTTGTAGCAGATTCCTACATTTTCAATCCATAAATATATAATAACTGTCTTGGATTTTGCAGGGTGAAAAATATGAAATGTCTTATATTCTGGTATATTTTTCATAAAGAAAATGGTTATCTAGTTTAGGTTTTGTAACACATGATCTTTTAATATTTTATACTGTATGAAGAATAATCAAGAAAAAAAAAAAAAGTTGTCTCAGTAGGACGAGGCCGATTCCATTTAAATGCCGAGTACTAGAATTCTAGACCTCCCGAGTACCAGGTTTCTATATTTGCATGACCGTCACTACTCAACCATGAGTCTGCTGAACTGGTACCTCTGTAGGCACCGACCATGGTCTGCCAAAAAAATGGTACTTCTTCTGTGCCATGTCCTTCAGAAGTTACTGATTGATGACTGCAGGTTGCCACGTTGTTTGTTTACAAATTGACTCCAGTTGTCTTTGCCAAGTCGATTTTGGAAAGATATGGCTTACTGCCGGCTGTACCCTGATGGTCCGACAAATTCTGAATAAGCTTTCATGTGTAACTGTATCGCTCATGGCTCACAACAGGCTCTATGAGTGATGTACATGTAGGCGTTGTAACAGAGTTGTTTACGTGAATTTGTATTACTGATTTGGTTACAAATTTTGAGTTATTTTTTGAATCCCACTTTGGGTTGACATGTGCGTTTTGTTCTTTAGCAAGATGTGAAGGAACATATGCAGTCGAGTTGGCATATGGATGTATATATGTCTGTATACATGTTATGTGTATGTAAACACAATAACCTAAGAAAGGTGTGATAGACATGTGCCCTATTGTTTAATGCTGTTGGCATGCACATCAATGAGTGGGTAGGTTATATGTAAAATTATTTTACATCTATATATAAACGTTTACATATCTTACATTTGTTTCTTGCCAAAGGTAAGTCCAACGTCACACATGGTATGAAAGGTGTCGACAGGCATCATTAAGGTACAAGTTTAGGTCACACACATATTTGATTAACTTATTATTCATGAAGGGGTGGGCCAATTTGAAATCTGCTAGATTTAGTTTGTAAACATGCTACCTTAAAACTTGCATTTTCAGAAGCACTTCATTAGCCCATCAGGAGAAGATGCACACTATTTCTGTCGGAGCAGTTTTGCATGCATGCATAGTAATGAGTGGGGCGGGCTGAATGCCAAATTTCTTACATAACAATAGATCAACAGCTGAGAAAAATTCCTCAAAATAACAATATCTCAACAGCTGATAGTGACAGTTTCTTCATACTTGACCAAAAGTGGTGATATGCAATAGGCAAATGCCTGCCTGTGTTATGCAAAGATTTGATATCGTTAATTTCTGGCGATTGAAGTGGCACACAGCGAAATGTTGAGCCATAGATTTAGCTTTTTGTGGAATTTGAACTTTTGAATTTTGAACTTGGTAACTATTTACACTTGTAGTTGTGGCCTAATTTGTCAGTGGGTGATGACATGACCTTTAATCTCACCAACTACTTATCAGTAGTTGAAGACATGACCTTTAATCTCACCAACTACCTGCCAATGGGTGATGCCATGACCTTTAACATATGGTTGTTATATAGAAAGTACATTTTAGTAACTAATTTATAGGTAGGTCATTCTGGTTATTATGTATAAACTAACTAATTAGGCAGTTCATTCTGGTTTGAACAGCAGCATTTCTACTTAAAAATTGTGCAATCAAATTATACTCTACCTTTCCATACTTGCTTCTGTGTTCAGAGGTGTTTCGGCCTCCATTATACATCATATATTGAACATACATGCTCATATCCATAATACTGACTTTAAACCATTACTTTTCAAATTATTATACATAATATTGAATTTAAAATGTATATATACTCATATCCGTACCATTTGTATAAATTATACATGATATTGACTTTTTATATAGATATAATGTATATATATATGTATATATATACAAAAATAAATGCTTGTAATACTGAAGTTCAAGGTAAATATAACCCATATATGTATTAGCAACATTCAGGTTGAGAAGTGAACACTCATACAGCTATGCCACAGTCTCCCACCCACATGGTGGTATATATTCTGGTTCATATGGTAGGCTGCCATGAAGTAAATGATTTCATGATCTATATAGGTGTATCACTTATCACATTCAATGTAGTTTTGTCAGATAGCATATCTGTCATATCCCATGAATTCTCTTTATGACATTCTATTCAGTGACATTGTGAATTAACAGACATTAACTGTTGAATTTATACTGTCAAAAGTAACTTGATTCATGTATTCACTAGTATTAAGCAATATTATTGGCATTGAAGGTCTGTAATATTCGACTGCACTTCTCTTTGGGTGTTATCCAAAAGCCTGCTAGCTTCCTTCCTCATCACACACAGCTTACTGGCTTAAGAGTTCACTCTGTAGCCTACCATACAATATAGCATCTACAAAATACCATCTCTATAGCAGTTTAAACTTATTTTAAAGGTCTTGGCAAGTTGGCACTGCTTGCCTGTGCTTGAATTTTCATTATTTGTGAGAATGATGTTGAAACATTATTTACAATTACAAGTTAATCGCCGTGCGATTGTAGCGTATATTGCCCGGCACTAATTTAATTTTTAAAGTTGTTTTTGGTCTAAAACCTCGCTGTAAAGAACTGTTTCTTGACGAATTCAATTAGAAACTGAACTTTTTAACTGAGCGTTTATAATATCTCATAATAATAGGTATTATTGATAATGGCAATGAAATTTACATTCATACATTCATTCATTCTTTCTTTCATGTGCATGTCCCTCTTTTGGTTTTGCATCAGGAACGGTTGCAGCCAACATGTTCTTGGGTGGTGTGGTGCTCTTGCTTGTCAGCGAGAGATGATCTCGAGAACCGAATATCTATTTCAAAATGTTCGTTACTCAATTTTGATGCTATTTGAGTTATTTTTTAATCTTAACAATCTTTCTTTTCAGGTAAAAACTAGCAGGTTACAATTTGTAAATGTTTTTTTTAATGCTGAATTTTCCTAGCCTATGCAGTACATTTGCCTAATGTGCAGGCAAATACTGAAGGCCTACACCCGTAGCATATAATTGTGAAAATTGATTGCATGCCCAATGATGGAATTACAAAATGATGGATTTCAGGGTCGGTCCCCTTCCAATGCAGTAGTCAATTTACTGACTTTTCCTAACGGGCCCCTGCCATTACGGAAAATCATGGATCCATCACTGGGTTTGTCTGAGCATTCTCCCAGCTATATAGCAATTTAAACTTACTGCTATATGTTATAAATTTCGATGTTATTCAGTATATTTACGATTCTTTTTCAAGGTAGGTTTTGGTGTTAATAAAGTTCAAACTTTATTGACATGTTTCACTATGGCAAATTTGATCATGTAAAATTACACGGCACTTTTCGGTTATGTGTACAACTTTAATTGCCCACTACGCTAATTGTGACTTCTTTTATATGACAACTGAATGCTATTTATGCCTTACAGTGATACTTCCATTATTCATTGCCAACGTCTTCTTATGTGTGGCTCTAGTAAACTTTCCGCTGTATCATTTTGTCGCATAAGCAGTATGATAGTCGCGGTTTGTCAGTACACTAAAATTGTTCCTGTTCAGAATGTGATGAATTGTTGCTGAAGTTAATTGCTAATGTTTTATTGCTAAACTTATCTCAGTATCCCACAAACGACATGAAATATCGTTTTTTTAGCAGTTCGGCCTCATTGGAGTATATGCTGTGCAGACAAAATAAATAGCATGACTCATAATGCGTTTTACATTTCTTGTCTTTCAAAGTTCCCCCTTAAAAGTGCAATTTGCAATGTTTGTAGCTGTATTAATTCCTAGAAATATACTACGATTTATTTTTCCTGAACAGTTTTAATTGCCATGTACTGATAATCTTAATTCTTCAGAATTTCTGAAAGATTGCTTACAGATTAAAGGTTCTGTATTTTTATGGACCATTTTAGAAGTTCGTTTATTTCTTTAATATTCTGTTCCTTTTTCGCAGTTTACTTTCATATCTCTTTATTATCATATTTTTTTAGTTAGCTAGATCTGTCTGTCGGACCGATGTTGACGAAACTTTGCAACACATGTACTATTGGGGATTTGAATCAATTGATACACAACTTGGGTCAAAGGATGCTCAACAGAGGTCAAAACAGGACTTGCTACTCTCTCCCAGAGACTTTAACACGGGGTGTACAAGGTCACACAAGGTCATATGTTATGCATAAACCACATCAATGTTGGTCACAATCATCAGGTACAAAATCTATTCCTGATTTTGACATCAAAGGTCGAATCCTGAAAATTGCTTAAATCACTGGCAAGGTTTAATAATAAGTTTAAATGATGAGTTTGTCAGAATCATCCATGATGCAACTGCTCCACTAGCTTTTGGTAAAGCCAT
>JAODAG010367699.1:6127-19229 GCA_027574785.1 Orphnurgus asper
TGTAGTTATGTCGTGATTTGTTACCACATCTCATCTGTAACTTGTTGTAGTTCTGTCATGATTTGTTACCACATCTCATCTCTAACTTGTAGTTATATCGTGATTTGTTACCACATCTCATCTCTAACTTGTTGTAGTTATGTCGTGATTTGTTGCCACATCTCATCTGTAACTTGTTGTAGTTCTGTCGTGATTTGTTTGTTACCACATCTCATCTCTAACTTGTTGTAGTTCTGTCATGATTTGTTACCACATCTCATATCTAACTTGTTGTAGTTCTGTCATGATTTGTTACCACATCTCATCTCTAACTTGTTGTAGTTATGTCGTAATTTGTTACCACATCTCATATCTAACTTGTGTCTGCTTTGTTACCACATCTCATCTCTTGTTGTAGCTCTGTCATCATGTGGTTAATTTGCTAACCACATTTCATGTTACAGTTTTGTAATGGGAAGTTCATGGGCACCACAACAGAGCAACTCCAAATATGTTTATTCATATCCTGCATGTGTATGCAGCATTTATGCCACGAATGACTTACATTGAAAGTTAATAGGCTTGGGCAGCGTTAGCCATGCATCGAGGGGCCGTGTTTTATTTTGGGCTCTTCACTTGCCTCTTCATGTTAGGGAGCAGAACATACCAAAAGAAAATTCCCAACCAGAATATTTGGAGAGCCAATCCAGGCGTGTAGCGCGAGAAGCGGAATTGGTCACCTAGCCATGTGGGCTTAGCATGTGAACAGGTGTAAGCCCGGGACCGGTCATACATGCATGTCTATACAGTAGTAGCACCTGTTATACATTTATGACGTGTATGCCATACATAATGCTGAACGAAGTTGCCAAATGTCCACGCTGGCTTTGCTATAATCGTATCGTTCTTACAAAATTACTCTTATTACTCTTACTCTTACTCTTACTGTATTCATGCAGTAGGCAGCATGTTAATATTTACCATCAAAATATCTTCCAAATCATCAAAATTCATCCAATATAGAATGACCAGGAATCATTTGGCTTATTACATTATGTCGCATGTACAGGTATAGCTGTATATGGTGTATGCACTGCATTAATTTGCCTGATATGGCGTAAAATGTGCTAACAGATTTGGTTTCTTTTCTGAATTACGTCGGCGAATATCATCGTCAATAAATATGGGTCCATTTCTTTGCTACAGCATAGAAAATCTGTACGAACATCATCGTCGAGAAATACGAGTCCAATACTTTGCTACAGCATGGAAATTCTCTCGCTACATTCCATAGTTGTACACCGTTAATCGTACAGTATTCACTGCACAATTTTGTAATGCAATCACATTCACAGTCGAAGGAAGCAGAGTTAAAAATAGAAGAATCAATCATTGATCATATTGATCGATGGTCTACGAGTTGTGATAATCCCCTGTTTAAGCAAAAGGAATTTGTAGGAGGGTGATTTTCGTCCTAGTTTCACCACCCCCCAAAAAATATCTCCCCGATACTGTTAATTTGGGCGCTCCCCACCTCCAAAATAGGCCAACGAACAGTATGCATTCCATATACACAAGAGGTCATAGAAGAATGGTATAGGCCAAGAATATCAATGGAAGCTATGTGTTCAGAGATATGGAGGAAGTTTTTGGCATTCTCATCGAGGAACGTCAAAATAGTGCTGGCACACACCATAGACAGTAGACTGCAAGTAAATTGATTGTAATCTGGAGGAAGAACGTGTTTGTGTCAGTGGACTTTAGTAGGTTCTGTCTGTGTTGTGTTCCGTTTGCCGTAACAGTTGCTTGTAGATAACGTTCTCTTTTGTAGCTGCGTTTCACTTCTAACGACCATGCAAATCGTAATGAAATTATCAGGGATTTATATCTTAGAGTCAGGACAGGACATGTAAGTGAAAATGGAAGAATGCAGAGGTGCCTTGATGTGGTTCATTTCAGGTTTGTGGATTCCCTTACAATTTGAATATTCAACTAAACTAAATAGGCTACTCTGGGAAAATGACGTTCCGCTCCCTGACATCAAGTAGTAAATGAAGTACCGGTACCAAAGAAGCAAGCCTACACATTTACCGCACTGCATCTCCACCGTGCACGAGCAGTATCTTATAGACCTGTTCATGTATTATCCTCCGTTGATTAAAATAGTGGCTGTTCATTTCAAATCCGATGGCCACACATTCTACTGTAGTGTGTTGATGATCGCATGTCCCGCTCGTCGGGGAGCTAAACAATCCAGGTAAACAACGCAGTGACGACCTCCGGGTGCTCTACTCAATACGTCCGTCACAGCCCCCCCCCCCGCCAGATCGCTTGAATGAATTGTTTACTACACAAACGCATGATAAACATTAATTAAACTAGCTGCATAAGTAAGGCAGGATTTCAATTACTCTGGTTGCTTATGAATAAATTAATAACATTGTGCAAAAACCTTTCGTATTCAAAGAATTACATAAAATATTTTCCTTATTTTGAACGAAAAGAGTTCCTTTAGCTATGTACCGCAGATGGTTGGAATTCAAAAATAAATAAACAATCATCAGGGAGGTGGATTTCCCAACCCTGGCCCTCTGGACATAATTTAGATATTAATGTAAATAATGCAAGTCATAACGCGTGGTTTCGTTGCTGCTGTAGAATGCGCATTATAGACCTAACAAAAATTGCAACAGAAATGTGCTCCAACTAAAATCCCCAAGGAACATGAAGCGACTGGTTAACATCACAAACAATGTTTGTATGTCAGTTGAAGCGCCGTGTGCATTGATTGAATCATTCTCGAAACGGCCGTTTTCAAGACAGTTATTTTCAAACCGGCAATTTTTTTAACAGTTATGGCGAGGCATACCAGTGCTAAGAATAAATAGTAAGCGCGGATTGTAACATTTCGTCAAATTGGATTTTCATTGCGATTTTACTGAACCTTACGGCGACCCTAGTTACGATGACCAACGCGCAAGGGTCATGAACTAAGCAGGGCCTACGTTAATGTTGTTAGACTACGAGGCTAAGTTTGAAGAAAAGACGGGAAAATATGGGCCTGTCTATAGTTACTCTGGTTATCACCTGAGATAAAAAAAATGACTCGTAGGGTAGGACCGCGGCACGGAAACTTTTGACAAAATTTGAATCTTGTTGGACCACGGAGTGAGTAACCGATTTGAAGTGACCGAGTAGAAGTGCTATTCAGTGCAGTCTGATCCAGCAAGATTCATGTTTTACCGAAATTATACGTACCAGGGTACTTACTATTATCTACGAGGGAATTTTACCCTCTGATTGTCGGAAAATCGGGACATTTAATGTTCAAGTTTTGCTCTAAGTTTGGACACAAGACCTTATTAGACCAAGTATTATATTGCAATAACACGTGGCTAGCTACATGCAGATCGCTATTGATGATGAGGCCCATACGCATGCAGACGACATTATCCTAACCATGCATGCACCCCGCGTAGGTCCAGTAAAGTCCGATCAAAATTGCGCTGTGGTTTGGCGCAATGGCTGACGAGAAATAAAGCTGCCGTCTGTTTGGTTTCGTGCGCAGGCCAAGTTCTAAGTTAAAATTCACAGGACTGGCATTTCTCTGCAAAATCGTGATTCTTTTTTTTTTTTTATGATTTTTGATTCTCTGGACGTAATATAATATTGTCCTATCTTTGTAGATGTGTAAATTAGTGTGTACTAACCAAACGCTGAGAGCACCTGTGGGTTTAAGGCAGGCTAATTACTTTCTGCAAAATATAAATGTTGTTTTAACTTTTTAAGTTGTTGGACCACTGCTCCGACCTGTGATCGTTAGGGTTTTTGAAGTGACCAAGTACTGTAGAACTTCAGAGCTACTCACTGGTCCAGCAAATTAATATTATCCACGCCAAGTTCCCGTCTATACGACGTAAATTTTAGCGACGTACGATTGGAATTCCATCGGAAAATCGGGACATTTTAATGTTCGAGTTTTGATACTGTAGTACTATTTTTTTGTGTGGCCTCAGCGCTAGTATTAACGAAACTTCGCGACCGCCTGTGCCTAACGTTAGATTACCTAGTTAGGTTAGGCCCAACGTTAGATAGCTCGCATACATTTTGATTTGATATAATTAAAAACGGAAAGAAGTTAGGCCTATGCGTTAAGTAGAACTACAACCTAGCCTAGGCATAACGATAGATCTAGCCTATGGACAATGTAATTTAAATTTTAATATTAGGCTTTTATTTATGCCAACATAAAAACATGAGTTTGACTAAAAAATATCCTTAGGATTTTTGTAAGGGTTGACTGATGATCAGATCAGGACAATGTTTAGCTTATCACCAAAATAAATATTGGATCCGCGATCGCACTAATACTGCCAGACTTCCAGTACACGATGTTTGCAGAAGAAACTACCATTTGATAAACGGCAGTATTCGTCAAACACAACAATCTAATTAGTAGAAAACTGCAGCTCCCCCGCCTGATCACGATTGTAGTCTTGTTCACATACAGTGGTGATACACATGTGACCTTGATCACATGCATGCAATCAAGTTACCATCAGTGATGTTTGGTTACAAAAGGTAACCATATGTGGAAGGTTTACATACAAACACATCCAAGTTACAGATCACCTGTTCCACGAAGTGCGAAGCACTGAAATGGACAAAGTTTTGACCATTGAGACTGTCCTGTCCAATTACGTTTGCTCAAAGAATGTCCATGTGAATGTGGGGATTGGCCATGTCAATGCAGGGAATGTCCATGGGAATGTCTGTGTGAATGTGGGGGATGTCCATTGAATGGGGGAATGTCCATGTGAATTTGAGGAATGTCCACATGAATTTGGGGCATGTCCACATTAATGTGAGGAATGTTCTTACTCTCCCTGGTGGACACCTAACGAGACAGTTGCATTAAGTTGTCTGCTTTTTACCATGGCCGACATTGTTGCTGCATATCACATTGTTCTTACAGAGACATTTTAATGAAGTGACACCATCGGTAGTCGACTCATCCTTTCTTCTATTTGCATTAATAAACTAGTTAATAATCTTTTTCTGGTTTCCTTTTCAGAGCTACAAAGAGGTCAAGATGACGTCGGGTCCATATAACTATTCTTACATTTTTAAATACATTATTATAGGTGACATGGGTGTAGGGAAGTCATGTCTACTCCATCAATTCACAGAAAAGAAATGTAAGTTCGCTTTATTTTATTGTTTTGTCTTTCGCTCCTTTTTTGAGATGTTGCTGTAACCTGTTCGAAGACACGACCCAAGTGGGCATCGATTTTGAAGCTTACATACAGCCTGTTTGTCCCGAGCCATGAAACTACTACGATGGTTACATGCATGAGCAGGTCTATGATACCACCTGAGCACTGTAGAGATCTGTACGTTTAAATATTGTCCTCAATTTGGTCCTCTCTTCATTCCCTCCCCTCCCAGTCAAAATGAGATGGCATTATTTTGCAGGTCACTTTTTCCACCGGGATGGGAAGGGAAAATGTAACACTCTTTTTGTACTCCCCACTCAATATGATGCCCTGGGCAGCTAATGACATTGAAGCAAACGTGTAAACGACATTGAATGCCAGACATACAAATTACAGAAACCATGTGAAGATAGAAAGGTATCTTACTAGCCATGAACACAAAGTTTGGATAACATTTTAATTGCTTCCTTTTTTAACCTTGCCTCTTCCCCCATAGTCATGGCAGATTGCCCACACACAATTGGAGTCGAATTTGGAACCAGGATAATTGAGGTATCAGGACAAAAGATCAAATTACAAATCTGGGACACAGCTGGACAAGAAAGATTTAGGTAAGTTTTAGATTTTTTATTTATTTTTTTGGTGAATGAAGCCATGATTTCCTTCTACCTTGTTGTTGTATCACCCCGACCTTTGGCCCTAATTGTAATCCTTAACCATGTCTACTGTAGGCATGTCTGGGGATATATGTGTCTCTTGTCACACTGTATGGCCCCATCGTCATACACTGTTGCTGTGCACGTGATGCCAGTGAAACGAGGCATCCCTTCATGTAAATTGTCCCTCATACGGTCCAACCCCGATTTGAGCCATCCAATCGTGGTGTGTACATGTTTGTTTCCAGGGCTGTGACCCGAAGCTATTACAGAGGTGCAGCCGGGGCTCTGATGGTCTACGACATCACGAGGAGAAGTACATACAATCATCTCAGTAGCTGGCTTACGGATGCTAGGAATCTTACCAACCCCAACACAGTGAGCACCGTGGTCACTTCCTTTTACGGTTTAGAACTATCACCGTGGGCACTTCCTTTTACGGTTTAGAATGATCTATAGTATAACTGATGGACTTGAATATGCTAGATATAACACTGGCCGTATGCTTTCGTGTCACAGCGAACAGCCTTAAACATTTTATTAAAACATTTGCTAGTTTGCTCATTCAAATGGAATTTAACGGTGTAAAACCTGGTAACTTATTTTGAAGCATTGTTGTTTATGTGTACCATAATGTCCGTCAGTAAAGTAAGACTTTGCTCTTTGCGATTCGTAGGTTATATTTCTAATCGGCAACAAAAGCGACTTGGAGGCCCAACGGGACGTGACGTATGAAGAGGCCAAGCAGTTTGCCGAGGAGAATGGCCTCCTCTTTTTAGAAGCTAGTGCAAAAACGTAAGTGAAGGATACTCCCCCCCCCCACCGGTGTATCGTTGTTGAATGTAGCGATGCGATTTCTTACGTCCGTGCCATAAGGTTAGAGTATCCTGCGGCTGTCGGTCGCGAGGCAGACCACCGCGGGAGATGTTGTCGTGTGAAATGACTGCAAATTGGTGATGCAGGGTGTGCATAAAGGGCACTATGGAATGTGAGAAGGGTTTGGAGAATTGGGTACTCCTTCCAGGGGCTACTACTTTAATCAAGTAACCCCTGGTTCACAGGTTTTTTGCTTGGTACAAGGGAGAATATTTTGGGTGACCCATGGGCTGGCTGTTCTGTATTTCTTTTATATTTTGCATTGATTACCATGTTCGTACCGCAGATTTATTTTCTCGCGGTCTGGCGAGAGCAGTGGCGGACACGTGTTGATTTGCTCACGTGGAGCTCGACGCTGCACTGTTTGTTAATCTCCTCCGATAAGCAGATAGGCCATGTGCTGCGATGATGTCATCGACAATCCATGGGAGTCGCCCCTTGGCCGTGGGATTTAAAATTACAGCACGATTGCAAGTCACAGCACCCGAGAGCCATGTCGCCCTAGTTTGCCAGAATGAATGGTCAAAATTTGAGGCCCGCATGGACCAGTCGATACCTGTTTGCGTCACTGCTCTCTTACCAGGGCCCAGACAGCTCGGAATAAAATGTTTACATCTTATTAGAGTACTGGCTTTCAAGTATCAAGCTATAAAGTTACTACGATTACAGCTTCTAAACAATCTCTCTCTGATGTGTCTTTTCTCTCTCAAGGGGTGAACACGTAGAAGAAGCATTCCTAGACACGGCCCAAAAAATTTATCAAAATATTCTCGACGGAAGGTGAGCTCTCGAAGTTATTGTTATAGTCGTTTTAAAATTGTTGCATAGCTGTTATGGGATACCTTTGGAAGTTCTGTTTCGACTGGCAAAGCAGAGGCATAGTATTAATTATTTTGATGGAGGCAAACACTACAAGGGTGGGTACAAAGTGAGATTGGCTGGACCTCGGAGGAGATGCAAGAAAATAGCCGAGAAAATGGTGAAGCGTAACTTCTTGAATCATACTAGCTCTTCTTTGGTGCTCGGATCACTGATAGTGTTGAGGTGGAACTCGAAAATCGAACCTTACGTACAGATTGTAGAGATATACTAGAGTCCATAGTAATCGGTACTAGCCTTATGAGGTATAAGTCTATCCAAAGTTTATTTTGTGATTTAATGTCAGTTACGTCGTTGAACAGAAGTCCGGCAGGGTGGGGGAGGGGGTGCTGTCAGTTGAAGGGAGAGGGAGGTATGGAGATGGAGGTATAATGTAAGCTTTCTTCATTTGTACCTTAAAAACTACGGTAGCACCGATCGAAGCCGCTGCTACCAAAATCAAACTGTTCCCTAATCATACAGAATAATCGAGTCGTCAAGTATAATAATTTTTACAGGTCAGTTTGCTTAGCCAGTGGTGCATCTATTATGGTATTTGGTTTCTGTGAGAGGAGCATGACATGCGACCATTCCACTAGCTTTTGGTAAAGTCATTTACCTTTCTGGAGAGACAGTTTTGTGACCAATTTTAAAGTAGATTTAAAACTTCTGTGAAAGTCACAGACAGAAGAATACTGCCTGCAACCAGTGAGGGTTCTTTTTTATCCAAGCTGTCACCCACACACAGCGATCTTCCAGGCAAATTGGTCATTATTAAGGCACTTTTATCACTGGGGTTCATCTTAATGACCCCATGTTTTGTGTTACGGACTGGGGTATGGACGAAAAAGGTTTAAGAGCAGGCATGGAGGGGAGGTTGTGGGGGAATTGGCCGATTTGAGGGCGGAAATAAAATTTTATGTGGTACATCCATGAAGTGAAGATGATGGGTCGTCTCAAAAGGGTTTTTTTTTCAAAATATTTTCGTCTCCTTTTTCCCAGCTTGGATCTCAACGCTGCCGAAACAGGCGTCCAGCACAAGCCACCGGCTCCACTTAACACACAACAGAATGCAGATCAAGGCAGTGGAGGAAAGGAGTCTTGCTCATGTTAACAGTGCTCAGTGTGGTCCATCCAACTACTATCCTGGTCTTGCCTAATGCATACCCAGAGGTAACCACCCCCCCATATGACCTAGCCCCCTATTGCTCTGTTCCCAGTCGATTCTGCTCGCCCCCCCCTCCCCATCATTTCCAAAGATCAACATCATTCAATTCTAGTCTGAATTAATTCAATGTTTTCTTACTTTGGGTGTTATATCCTTTTTAAACTCGTAATAACTGATAAATGCAAGGCAGCGTGTTCCCCCTTCCAAGTAAGTGATCAATGGGCAGCCCAGTTAACATTCAACCTTGTGGGTTGTCATGGAGATTGCATGTTGAGCTATTATGTGTCTTCTCATGCATTTCTTTTGAATGTTACGTAATGGGGATGTATTGAGGTTTGGAACAAAGAAAGAAAAGTAAAAGTTCAGTCACTGTGTGAAGCTAAACATCAAAGTTAGGACATTTTTTGGTTCTCAAACAAAATTCCTTCTAGTGAAAAATAAGCTGTAGTTCTATTTGATCATTTTTTTCCCCATAAACACTTTTTTTTCAAAGGGGGTATAAAAAACCTCGTATTATAGCGGATCTTTTTGTGACAGCAAAAACTGCTGATCACGCTGTTTTAGGAAATGTAGCATCATGGATTTTGACCTTTCTACAAATGCAACCGACTCCCTTTTAAAGCACATTTAGTACCGAAGGAATGAGTAATTACCATTGAGACATTGGGCAATTTTTAAAGCGAAGTGGATCATCCTCGACTTTGCTTGAAGCGAGGATTGGTTTCTTCGTCTGCAAGATGTAATTTGAACTTTAAAACATGGCCACCCTTCCTAATCCGAGAGTTCGTCAAATGCAGAAGCCACTCCAAGGTATGCCTTGTTCGATATGTTGAGGGTAGAGATTTTGTTCTCTCGTGTAATCCAGTATTTCATGTACTAGCAGTATTTCATATATATATACTAGCAGTATTTCATATACTAGCAGTATTTCATACACTGGCAGTATTTCATATACTAGCAGTATTTCATATACCAGCAGTATTTCATATGCCAGCAGTAGTTCATATACTATACTATTAAATACTGAACCACCACCCCTCCCTATGCCTCAACCATGGTATACAATTTGATCTGTGCATAATATGTGAAAAGCAACTGATTTGCCGTGCTTCATTCGATATCTGGAACAGGCCTGGGGATACATTTGACGTTTACATGTGACCTGGGTTTGTTCGACTCGTGGAACAATTTATGTAATATGATGAAACCCGAAAATGTCGAAGATGCGAATGGCCGCTCTGGTTTTACGTACCTCTAATCCAGTTTAAAAATGAAAATGATGAGGTTTTTTTTGTGTCAATATTATCCTCCTTGCTTAACCGGCGCAGTTTGAGGTTTTCGTTGAGGGGGGGAGGGGAGGTTGGTTCTTCTCGACATTCCCTTCATTTTTTGGACCCGATGAAGACTTTGTCCCTTTGATTTCTTTCTGTGATTTTTAAGTCCTATAGTACAATGGGGTAGAAATGTTTTGTTACCGGCTCTTGACGTAGGTGTATAGGAACAACGGGCTGGTTAACCAAGGTCAATTATATAAAATACACAACCCCCAACTATTGATTTGATAGCCGTCATTCTTGTTATTAAAAATATTGTTTTTTTGCGCAGCTATAAAACTGTTTCAATTGTTTATTTTTTTTAAATATTTTTCCATAAAGTAGTTGTTTCTGACTTGTATTCATAATAACCTAGATTTTCTGTAAAATAAAATCTGTACATTTTCTAATTTTAAACTTTGGAAAGGCAACCAAGAAACAGATTAGCCAAGGACGTGCAGTTTTTGCTCTTATCTTACAAAAGAAATATCCCACAGACGAATACTGTTACAGATCATGGCTTCCAATACTAGCATAGTTTAAGTAGTACACATTATTTATGCATGCAAAGAATATAACTTTTTCATGTCAATGTTAAATTAAGAGTTGTCGTGGTATACTCTTATTTTTCGCCTAATTTTTGCACCCTAGAGGGGAGACATTAAGAGTTAATCCTGTTAATCCTGAAAAATAATTTGACCCAAAAAGTACAGACCATGACATGATCTCGGTCTAGTTCTATTCCTTTACATGTTTCTTTTACACAAATTTCCATTGGGTCCCTTCACCCTTAAACTGTCATTTTCCTTGCCAAAACATCTTTCAAAACCTATGTGTTACAGATTGAAGCTAATCGGGGAGTGTGTGGACGGGATGTGGGAAGGGGTGTGACTGGTTTCAAGGACAGAATTTTAAAGTCAAATCTTCAGCAAAATTTCATTTCTGGGGTTTCATTCATTAAAGTATGTTGGCCCTAGGGATTTTTGAGAATTCAAAGGAAAATTTTAAGGAGGTATTTCAATGCCAGGTTTTGTCGCTCTGCTTGGAGAGGGGGATTGGGGGTCCTCGTGTGGGGGGTTCTAAAATGATAGACCTTTGCCCCATGGATGGCAGATTGCACCAAAATGCAAGCTTTTTGAAGGAAAGGGGTTATGACCCTCCCTTTTCGTTGAATGATTCCGAGGCCTAAAACTGGCGTTTAATATCAAACAAGACAGTTACTTGAAGAAAACAAATTGCACAAGGTCCTCAATGGCTTGTTCTAATCTGCATACTTTATAACAATGCGACATTGAAGTTTCTTAAATGTGTAGCTTCTATAGGAATGGACCCTTCTGTTTTAAGATGCTCAAAGTGTCTTGCTAGAAATTTTATCCCTGGGTTATTTTTTATCCTTTCCCCCTCACCCTCCCCTTTTTTCACCTTTGTTCTTCATACCTCTTTCTACATTGTACTGCCTACCCTAAAATTCCCTAGTGGATGAAAAACATTTGTATGAATATTGTAATAATTTGTATCATTTCATGGGAAAACGTTGATGATGGATCTCATGTTTGAAGAAAAATGTGTTGAGACTACCACTGGTACTACTAGTTAATGTTGTAAATATATTCCCCAGTATGTATTTTAATCACTCGTGGATGAACTTTTGTTTTGTAGTTGAGGGGTGCATTAACTGTCTAAATTATAAAAATCTCTTGACTTGAAAAAAAATAAATAAAAAACCTACGGCGAGAATAATTTTTTTTTCCAAATCTTACATAAGGTGATGCCAGTTTCGGTGAACGTCATTTCTAGCAATTGTAAAACGATGGTTAGTTGTAATTTGTGGAGTGCGAAATTATCAGGCCGGTGTAAGTAGATTAACCGTTTTTTTTTTTTTTTTTTTCAATAAACTTTCTTGTACAACATTAACTGTCGACTATCTGAGCATATCTCTCCATTGACCCTTCACATTATGTAGTTATGTTTCGTTAGTTGTTAAAGACAAGTTAATTTCATTCACTCACTGAATTTTTCATTAACCAAATGCATTTTATTGACGATAAGCTTTTTTTGGTTTGTTTTTTTACTCTAGAAATCTATATAAATAGCATCTTACATTGCTATTTCTTTTAGATTTCCAGTGTAAAGAAATTAGTAGGAAGGGCCCTCTACTGTAACAATTTGTGTATTGTAGTTATGTATTATTCGGAATTAGCGAAACACTCGGTGCAATTTCACCACCAATCCCTCAGTCAGTATTTGCCAGCGAAAGAATTTTTTAGCTAAAGACACTGTTTCTGTTCTTTTTTCCGAATAATTTTCTTTTGCTGTTTTTACGACATGCCACATGCCATGTTATAGGCACCGGTTAACCTTGGTCATGAAGAATTGCGGAAAAATAGCAATGTATGATTATTATTGAGCCAAATTTATAACATTAATAACAGCAAAAAAAATAGTTCGTCTATATTTGTAAGAGACGGTGGTATTACAAAGAGTTACGAAACAGCCTCGGTTTTCATATTTGGATGTGAACATTCTTCCTCTCCTACCTTTCTTTAAGTTCAAATAATGCAACACCTCATCTCAATGCATAGAGGCTATGTAGTTGAACTATGCACTCTTGGCTAAGTATGAAGAGCGTTATGTTACCGGCCGCATATCAGCATGTCTAAAAAGTTTCAAAAACCGACTCCCGAAAAGTGGGTCTTTGGGAGATGAACACCTCCCGACCGACTGCTCCTGGATAAAATGACGAGGATAGAATATAGCAAAAAGACATTTACCGGATGCGGAGAGGTCAGCTACAAGAGTAACCAGAGAATGACTTTCAAATCACTGACTGACCATCGGTGGTCATTTTGGAGGACTTTCTATCATATTTGATAGATGCTATATAGGGTAATAATGGGATATTTTCAGACGGTACCAGTTTTCGGACACCCCACGGGAATGGCCGAAAAAATTGTAATTTTGAGGAAGATGTGAAGAGCTATGCTGATCAAAGACTGGTCACAAGGAGTGACAACATTTTTGGTAGTAAGGGGTGGA
>JAODAG010368031.1:10157-25074 GCA_027574785.1 Orphnurgus asper
GCAATTAGTAAGAGATCCGGGTAAGTATATAGCTACTGTAAGACAACCCCCCAAATCAGTGTAAGTCTTGGGGCATTATAATGGTGTCCAAATGTACTCTATTATGATCTTAACATTAGTAATGCTGAATGAGCATCCTTCTTATTCTACAAATCCATTGGATTACATGCATGATATAGTTCCTTAAGATTAGTAATGCTGAATGAACATCCTTATTCTACCAACCCATTAGGTTTACATGCATGATATACCAGATTCTGAACATCCATAGTTTGGGATGCAGACGTGAAGGCCCTCTCAACGTAGGTCTTCTTGCTTCCTTTTTTCGAAAAAGCTTTCCACGGCGAGCAATAACCAGTTTGGATTGTTGCTCGAGCAGACCAGTAGGAGGGCCCGACCGCTCTCCGGTGCCCAGGAACCCGAGGTCACAAATGTAGACTTCGCCCCTGTTCAAGCGACCGGCGCTGTCAGCAGCATACTGGGTCCAGGGTCCGGCAATCCAACGTTCAGGCCGGTTAGGTTCGACCAGTTCGCGAGGACGGCGCAGCTGTCGACCCAAACGGTGAAAGGTAACTCCATCGTCGTAGCTCACTCCCTCTCCTCTAACATTCTGAAAGTCTATGACAGCAGCCTCGACAGCTGGCTGACGTTGTACACGTACGGCATTCCGATCTCCACCGATAAAGTGCTCCTGACCGACCACTTCATCTTTGCCCTGGCGAGAGAGCGCTCGATGAAGGGAACCTCCGTGACCGTACTCTCCAGTAAGCTGTCGGAAATCACGGGAGCCCAGCACTATTCGGATGCCAAAATGCAGACGCTCTTCCTTCCAAACGGCGCAGAGGTTGTCGGCGTATACCAACAACTGTTTCCCCGGCTGGGCAGCCGGAAACTTGGGAAAGGACACAGAGGATTGACCAGTGAAACCAGTGGTGTTGGTGAAGAAGATAGCAGCCTCCCTTCGGAGGATGGCTGCATCATATTTGCAAAGACTGCCGTTTATCAGATAAATCCAAGGTAAATCACGATGAAGTTGAATTGCATCAGTATCAAAAGTAGCCCTCCCCTCGCTTCTATATTATTGTTATGATTAAAGAATATAATTAAGATATATATCTATATATAGATATATACATACACACATGCATACATACATACACCCATACGTACATATATGGTGAATTTTTAGCTGCTTCTAATTTAATAGATTTTTTGCACAATGCCAGCTGGTATATTGCTCTCGTCATGATTGTAGGACTAGTGTTCTCACCCAAGCATGGTGATTCAGGTATATCACTGTGCAAGTCGTATTAACCAGGTTAAAGGTCAAAATAGTTTTACAAGCTACAATACAAGTTTCGAATATTTTACATAGAAGCAGAATAAATAGATTTTTAAAAGAGAAAAAACAACTTGTTTCCTCAATGAGAAAGAACACAGTGAGGATGAAATCAATGAGAAAAGAAAACAATGAGGGAGAAACAATGAGAAAGAAAACAATGAGAAAGAAAACAATGATAAAGAAAACAATGAGGAAGAAAACAATGAGAAAGAAAACAATGAGAAAGAAAACAATGAGGAAGAACACAATGAGGAAGAAAACAACGAGAAAGAAAACTGAGGAAAGAAAACAATGAGAAAGAAAAGAATGAGAAAGAAAACAATGAGAAAGTAAACTAAGGAAAGAACACAATAAGAAAGAACACAATGAGAAAGAAAACAATGAGAAAGAAAACAATGAGAAAGAAAACAATGAGGAAGAAAAGAATGAGAAAGAAAAGAATGAGAAAGAAAACAATGAGGAAGAAAACAATGAGAAAGAAAACTGAGGAAGAAAACAATGAGGAAGAAAACAATGAGAAAGAAAACAATGAGAAAGAAAACAATGAGATAGAAAACAATGAGATAGAAAACAATGAGAAAGAAAACTGAGGAAAGCAAACAATAAGAAAGAAAACAATGAAGAAGAAAGCAGTGCTAACAATTCTGTTTTGTATTGGACTCAAGCTCCCATTATTTATAAAACACCAATCTACCAAGTTTGAGCTATTTGTTTACTATATGGGAGGTCACAATAAATTTTAATATTGCTTTTGACCTGTACTCTCTGTGTGAACAATTGTGCTCTATTTGTATAACCTTTATTTAATTCAAAATAGCTGTGGAGGTTTGCAAGTTTGATTTTCCCATTAAATGTTATACTACAACAAATAATCAATCCTTTTGACCCAAAAGAACTTTTTCTTCCAAGTATGTGAGAATTTGGTTAAGTGGTATGAGCTTCTCAGCCCAAAGGTTGCCAGTTCTTGTTACTTTGCAGTGGTGATGAGTCCGGCATTCCATTGTGTTAAGTGGTTCGGTTCAATATTTTTTTCGTTTGGTGGGCATCGTTGGTGTTGCAGTAAAAACACTTCCCTTGTTCTTGGAGAAAGTGGTCGAAAATCGAGGTACATTCACGTCCATGTGGATGGGGACGTTTAAATTTGCGGTCCCGGTAGCAGAAATAGGTTACACGCCTGCCTCGTTGGTCGGAAAGAGTGTTAAATCCCGGTGTTCAGCCGCAGTCACAACACGGTCCGGGTTTCTTTATGAGCGTAGTGTGAGGCTTCCTATCCCTTGCTATACTGCATTAAACTAATAGAGTCTGTCAAGTATTTTAGAGTCCTGATACAAGTATTGTACTGTAAAAAATCCTTCGAATGTACATCCCCTCGAGTGTATAACTAAATCCACACGCATAAGATAGTATCAGCGAAGAAATCAGCGAGGTGGAGCAGCAGTACCAGCAAACAGAACAAATTTTGTGCTTTAAGTTTCTTCGAGGCATGACACGGCTGTCTAATAGTGAGGCATTAATTTGATACCGAGGTTAGCAGGAATTGTCATCAGTTTGCGACCCATTCGAGCAAACGAACCAGTTGCATGCAGTTTGAGAGATCTGTCAAGATGTACGGTTGTATATGTCAATTTAGTGTTACTAGTGCTACTAATTTCTAATTTAATGTTAGCAATAGATAAAGCCACAGATAAGTTCTATGGGAGCCTTGTCTTCTATGCTTCATTCACAATGAATGTCTTTCAAACAACGACTTATCACCATCAGCCCGCCTAGCCAAGTTTGAGCAAAAGTGGTTTAGGAAAAGTTCCATAAGTAACAGTAGTTTTACAAACACACCCGCCATTAACCTGTGCTTCCACTCACACAGACCACTAATGAGCAGGGATGTTGGCTGGCCCATACCATGTCCATGGGCTTTTTCATTGGTTAAAGACAGGTACATCTCACCAGCTGAGGTGTCACTATATACTCCAACCTCACGTTTGTTACCATGGCTACCATTCCAACACTGATGCCATATACAATATACAATGCCATTATTATCTCTAAATGACCAACTCACCATAAGATATTATCTTCTCTCTAATCCAAGTGATGAGGGATTTTATGTAATGTTCAAGGTGATGAGATTTTATTTAATGAATGGTTTCAATGCTAGTGTCGTATAGCGATGTTTCGTGATTACAATTGCCCTTTATACAGCAATTTTGTCTTCTATGTTTATGCTTATGCATTATTTCCAAGTGGCATTGTGTCAGATGTTTCTTGGAACTGCTGCTAGTTCCATATTACCAGTGACTAGACTAAAGAGCAATTACAAAGATGAAACAACATTCAAAACATTTGTTTATGGAGTCTTGATGTATGAAATTGAAACTGAATTTCAGGGTACAGTATGTATATACTTCTTGTAAGACCACCTCAGATATAGTGTATACATGTACATGTGTATGTAGATTCTATGCTATCCCCAAACTTATACATACTCAAGTATCAATATATTTGAGGTATGTACTTCATGTAAGACCACATCAAATACAGGTTGTGTACATGTAGATACTAGCTTCTCCAACTAATACACAAGTTATACATACTCATGTATGTATTCCATATTTGAAGTGGTCTTACTTGAAGAATAATATACCAATTTTTGTTCTGATAATTTTTTAGACTGAACTTTGACGACCTTTACCTGGATCTCATCGGTGAGGGCTCATCCAAGAAGGCAGAGATTCTTGGAATGACCCTTGACCTTAACATGTCACCCCTTTTACTGACTGCAGCAGAGCAGAGGCTACAACAGTTTCAACTGCAGGAAGCAGCCAAACTCTTTCACCTCTCGAGATGTCCCTCCATCGATTGGGTTTACCTCCTCGTGAAATATGACTTCATCCAGGAGGCGTTATCTACCATAGAGGACGTCCTCGGCAAGCAGGGGGAAGAAGGCCACGCAAATTGCCGCAAGCTCGCCGGCGTCGCAGTCAAATGTCTCATCATTCTGCTCCTCCTCGATGGTCGCCGTAACGAGCGAGAGCGGTCGCGCCACTTGCATACCTTCCTTTCCGATAACTTTGACTACGACGAAGTACAAGTCATCGCTACTCTTGGCAGGTACTCTCTGTGGTATCCCATGCTGGAAATGGCAAAGACAAGAGGCCATTTGGCCGCTGCCATGGGGACGCTGATCGACAATTGGCCACCGTCACTGGACCCTTCTCTCTTCGGGAAGCTGAAATCCCCCGAATATTTGGACGCGTTCGTATCGGCCCGCGGCGGCACCTTCGTCGACAGGTTACCCAAGCCAGAAGCGCTGAGCCTGCTGATGTCTCGAACGGATCTGGTGTTTAGACATCTTTCGTTCGTTGGACGATGCCTTCCATCATTGAGCATCCACCAGTTGCTTCTATTGGCGGTTCTACTGGACCCTACCAATCCAAAGGTGAGGGCTCTCTTCGAAACGTGTCGAGAACGATCTTCGTCTTCGAGCTCCGTCGCGTCCCTAGATACCTTCTATGGTCATAACTACAAGGGAATGGACCTACCCAAGGCGCCCTCGCTTGTACATTCCTTCATTGTTGTTTTAATTGAGCTCTATTCGAGAAGAACTCGACCCGGGTACGACCTCGCATTGGAGCCACGCCTCGCAGAGGTCGGCAGAGACCATGTATATGGGGGAAATGTCCCGAGTTGTACCCCAAGGAACATTCGACGCACCTTAATTTCCTGCGGTCGTCATCACACAGGAGTCGTCTCGTCTGGAGAGCTATATACTTGGGGTCAGGCGACATGTGGGAGGTCAGTTACCAATTGGTTGTAATGAAAATGGATGAGAGCGGGTGATTGGTTGTTAGCGTCTTAAGGTTTTCTTTAGTACGTAAAGGTTGGAAGTATCTTTACTGCAGTGACGTCTCTCAAATGGTAAGATGCTGGTGGAATGTCGTAACCAACATATGGATTTAAACGCTTAATGGTCCCTTGTATCTTTTAGGGATTTCAAGGACGTAGTAGTTTCAAGAGAGTGAAAGGAGCAATGTTTGTAGAAGTTAGGAAATTGCAATCTTCAATGAGACAAACTTGGAGAATTATAAAAGTTAAATCAATGTTTGTCCGTTATGAGTCGAGAACATGGTTCTGTGTTTGTTTTTTCTCGAGGGCAGGGGTTTATGTTCCTTAGAGAGGTTCTGTGTTGCATTCCTTAGAGAGCAGGGTACCATGTTTGTGATCTTTTAAGTGCAGGGTACTGTGTTTGTGTTCCTTCGAGGGCAAGGTGCTGTGTTTGTGTTCCTTCGAGGGCCTTGTTCTGTGTTTGTGTTCCATTCCTTAAAGAGCACGGCTCTGTGTTTGTGTTCCTTCGAGAGCAGGGTTCTGTGTTTGTGTTCCATTCCTTAGAGAGCAGGGTGCTGTGTTTGTGTTCCTTCGAGGGCAGGGTTCTGTGTTTGTGTTCCATTCCTTAAAGAGCACGGCTCTGTGTTTGTGTTCCTTCGAGGGCAGGGTTCTGTGTTTGTGTTCCATTCCTTAGAGAGCAGGGTGCTGTGTTTGTGTTCCTTCGAGGGCAGGGTGCTGTGTTTGTGTTCCTTTTAGAGCAGGGTTCTGTGTTTGTGATCCTTTGAGAACATGGTTCTGTGTTTGTGATCCTTTTGAGAACAGGGTTGGGTGTTTCTCCAAGAGCAGGGTTCTGTGTTCTTATTCACTGTGTTCAGATTCACATAGACCGATTTTAGTAGTTATATTTTCCATGACAAAAAACAAAAACACTACAAAATAATAAATACAGTTTATACTGACAAAATCATGTTAAAAAAGTACTTTTATACTGTAAGTAGTCAAATTGTCTCTTAGGAAGAGTTGATTTGGAAGTACATCATTGCCAATCAATTAGATATACTGCTCTAAATGATTCTGTAGGACTGACAGCTAGAACCAGTTGTACTAGAACAAGTTGTACTAGAACAAGTTGTACAAGAACAAGTTGTACGAGAACAAGTTGTATGAGAACAAGTTGTACTAGCTAGAACTAGTTGTGCTATAACAAGTTGTACTAGAACAAGTTGTACTAGGACATGTTGTACTAGAACAAGTTGTACTAGAGCAAGTTGTACTAGAACGAGTTGTACCAGAACAAGTTGTACTAGAACCAGTTGTACTAGAACAAGTTGTACTAGTACAAGTTGTACTAGTACAAGTTGTACTAGAACCTGATGTACTAGAACCTGATGTACTAGAACAAGTTGTACTAGAACCAGATGTGCTATAACTATTCAATGCTTATAGTATATCATTAAGAATATGTTTATTTGGTGGTTCTTTGTAGAAAGCAGGTGTCAACCAAACTGATTCTGTTTATTCTGTTTCAGGCTTGGTCATGGTTCCATTATTCCCGTCGAGGGCAGTTCACCCCCTCTGAGAGTGGAAACCCTCCACATGCACCAGCAGCAGGTCCTCACCGTATCCTGCGGTAACAAGCATACCCTAGCTCTGACGTCGGCCGGCAGGATCTACGCCTGGGGGAACTCCGGGTTTGGTCAGGTCGGATGTGGCGACAGGAGGACACGTACGCATCCATCCTTGGTGGATGAGTTGCAAGGAAGCGGATGCATAGACGTAGTCTGTGGTCAGTACCATAGCCTAGCCAGGACGCATGATGGACGGTGAGTGTAACCTGGGTGTACAGAGGTAGTCTGTGGTCAGTACCGTAGCCTAGCCAGGACGCATGATGGACGGTGAGTGTAACCTGGGTGTATAGAGGTAGTCTGTGGTCAGTACCGTAGCCTAGCCAGGATGCATGATGGACAGTGAGTGTTTAAGCTGGGTGTTTTGAGGCAGTCATAGCCTAGCCAGGAAGCATGATGGACGGTGAGTGTAAACAATTAGTTCCATGATAATGATAGCCATGGTGAACCAGCAAAGGCTGACTCCCACAGTATTCAGAGTTAACTCTACCAACCTATACATCATGTATATGTGTGATGCTTTGGTGTCAGATGGTTGTCATACTTGGTGGCATGGAGATGGCCCATAATAATAAGGTTATTATTATTATTATTTTGGGGGGGGGTTGGGTTCCGCTAGCATATATATTAAATGAATGGGCGGGTCTAAACATAAAATGACACTTGAGCAAATTGTTAGGCAGGGTCAAGTAGAAATCTGGTAGACTTAGCTTGTAGACATGCTATCTAAAAGGAGGCATTTTAGAAGGGCATTATGGATACCCACAATGAGAAGATGCTCCTTGTATGTGGTGTAGTTAGTTTGCTTGAATACTAATGAGTGGGTGGGGCTAAACATGAAATAAATTCTTAAATGTTAAAACTTTTGCAGGGGTAAAACCTGTAAATCCTTTGTACTAATTGGCATGAAAGTGATGATAGGCAGTAGGCTTGGATTTCAATATGCATTCCTGAAGGGGGCATGGTCTAAAATATTGAACGACAAAGTAAGCATTTTCCTCGCCTAATTTCTGGCCAGTGGTACAGTGTAGTCAATTGTCTGCTGACCGGCTCAGAGCTGGCAGCAACCCAACTCAAGCAGCAGCATGCATTCGTATGAGTCTGTTTTGGTAGGTAATTACCTCCCACCGAGTTACGTAAACTTTTTCCTGATCGTCTCTCTCTCTGCAGAGTCTGGAGCTGGGGTTGGGGAGTCCACGGTCAGCTCGGACACGGCGATGTCGAAGATCGGCTGGTTCCACGATTAATCGTCGGCTCTCTCCTGGACGAAGAGATTGTACAGGCGGGAGCTGGAGCTTGTCACAGCGGAGTCCTCTCTGCCGAGGGGAAGGTATCAACTACGTATCTGTATCAGATGTTGTATCATAAACTAAGGTGTAAAATGTAGGGCACATATTTGCCCTTTTTGTTTCAAAAGATAACGCTTTCTTGGTGATTGCTTAATAATAAAATTGTAGACAGCAAACGGGATTTCCCTTCCCTCTCATGGTTACAGAATATTGAAATTAGCGACGTCAAAGAACGAGAGAATCGCGTCCCTGATTAACCCTTGAAAATGTCCAGCCATCCAAAGTGCGCGATCGTATAAAACTGTTCGTGCACACGTAGCCTCTTCGGAGCTGCTCGGGGCAAGCGATGTACGACCGGGCTGTAAGCTTTTCGATGGCTGTGCGTTAGCCGTTCGATGACAATGCAGCTACCTCGGCGCATCTGCTCATCGGAGCGAACAAAATTCTCGCCATATGCGGCGCGGCGTTGGGGCTGGCGCCGAGGAACCGGTTGAGAGGCGTCGTTGCAGTTCTCGCCAGACAGGCTGAGGACGAATCGGCGGGTAGCATACAGCACCCGCTTGGGTGTTTAAGGGTTAATTAAATTAACCCTTTATCAAGGGTGCATACCTTGTCAGTTTTACTCTTGAACTATGGTCTTAGTCTTTCTACTTCTCTCGTCCAAATGTGAAAATAAGGAATTTCAAATATCCTTTAATTTTCATTTTCAAATGGCTTAGGTGTGGATGTTTGGGTCCGGAGCATTTGGACAACTGGGTTCAGAAGGTATCTTCAAAACCTCCCGTCCACGCCTTGTCGCCGTCCACCCACAAGACCAGCCCGTCGTGATACTGGCCTGTGGGTATTACCATAACTTGGCTGTGACTGCCTCTGAACCCCAAAGCCTTTATATTTGGGGGAAGAGTCCGATAGAAATCAAGAGCGACCTGTACGTAAGTATTGCATAGTTTAGTTTAGTAAGTAAAGGGTCAAGTGCGACCTGTACGTAAGTATTGCATTGTTTAGTTTAGTAAGTAAAAGATCAAGTGTCCTCGTAAAGAAAATCATGGACCCAAACCACAAACCATCTTTTGAAAAGTATGGATTCCCACGCCTGTACAGCATACTCCAAATGAGGCCCAGTAACCAATTGCTTGTAGAGTTTTAATCACTATATCCTTATGAAAAAACTTGATATTATGCCTAATCATTCCTAAAATCCAGTTACCCTTCCTAGTTGCTTCAGCACATTGCCTAGAAGGCTTCGCAGAATAATCTATGATGACCCCAAGATCTTTTTCATCCTAAACTTCCTGAAGCTTCTTACCATGAAGATTATAATTAACTTTATGATTCCCACGACCAATATGCATGACCTTTATACTTCAAGAGCATTTGCCAATTGTCTGACCATCTTGGACACTTAAGGCATCTTCCTCTGTGAAAACCTCACAGTACAACTTTGTAAATTTCTTAGCAGATTAATCAATTGAATCATCCATATCGTTAATATAAGCAAGAAATAGCAATGGACAAATTAAGCACTGAACCCTGTGGTACCCCACCAGAGACATCAGTCCAAGCAGAAGTGCAGACACTAACAACTACTCTCTGCTTCTTGTCACCTAACCAATCCTGAATCCATCCCAGAAGCTGACCAAGACCATTCAGCTTAAACAACAATCGTTTGTGAGGAACCTTATCAAAAGCTTTTTGGAAATCCGTGAAAATGACATCTACAGGCTTACCACTGTCCATGGAACTAGTAACAACCTCCAAAACTTCCAAAAGATTCGTCAAATAGGATCTTTTCCGAATGAAAAACAATTGAGAAAACAGCATCACTCAGACTTTTACAAGTAAACACCGAAGAGAAATAGTTATTAAAAATATCAGAAATACTCTGACTATCACTTATAGTGCCACCAGAAGTAGGATCCTGAAGAGGGCTAACACTGCCTTCCACCTTCTGTTTTGACTTAACATAGGAAAAAATGCCCTTCAAGGCTAATTTGCCGTCAAAATCGAGCTTTGTACTGTGGATCAACCAACTTTTTTCCTGCCCCTGGAAATTAAACAAAATCAACCATAGACTTAGATGACCGATACAGTCTCCACAAGTTACTCTTCTTTTTATCAGCGAGAAAGACCTCATCCGAGATGGCTTCCTGCCATTGCTCTGATGCTTTCTCCACAGAATGAATGTTTCGTAACAAAAGTTTACCAAGAACCGGCTGATCGGAAACTGCCGTTATCCGACATGTATTTTTTTATGTAGTTGTAAAAATCGGCCCGTTTCCCACCCAATGTGTACCTTCCATAACATGGAATTTGGAAGAAAGCTAACGACTATATATTTGTTGAGGACTTGGATGTGATTAAACAAGTTGGAACACTGTCAGCCGACTTCTTTCAACAAAATAGCTCTGTTTAATAGTTACGGAAGAATCATCTACTTGGATACCGGTTTATACCTCATGTAAAGACCACCTCAAGTATAGGATACATACATGAGTATGTATATGTTAGGGGATAGGCTAGTATCTACATACATATGTATATACACTATATTTGAGGTATATGCTTCATATACCACCTCAAATATAGGATACATATATGGTTATGTATAAGTTAGGGGATTGGGTTAAAATCGACATACACATGTACATATATTTGAGGTGGTCTTACATGAAGTACATATTTCCCAGTCCCAGCAATTAGTAGATAATTTTCCCAAATACTAACATTATTTCAAGGTTTTGTTTTATTTCCTCACCAGTTCCAAGGTCCTTCGTTCTGATGAAGCTCCCCATTTTCTCGCAAACTTTTTGTGTTGTTTTTCACGACCAGTTTCTAAATTGCCATTTTAACTGCTGCTGATATCGATGTGGACGTACAACATGAAGAAGATATTTATTGTTGCGCATTTGCAGGTTTCCCGAAGGTTAAGGAAAACCAAGAATATATCCCAAGTTCCTCCAGATGAAAAGAGTTACATGAGGCCAAAGCTCGTACCGACTGGACATATCCCTTCTGCGATAAAAAAGGTGAGTGGCTGGCCACACGTAAGAATTGTTAAAGGTACATAGCCGCTAAATAACATTCATCACTTTTATCAGCCTGTACCGGGGTCTCAAATTTTCATTATTTAATTAAAGGCTACAGATTCCATTTTCTTTGCTAAATGTGTCTTTGTTTGAATCCTAGCTGTTAATGTTAACTATTTCCAAGTTGATTCAGGTGAATAAATGAGATGTAAAAGAGGTAGACAAGAAGAATGACATCAAGGATCGCAAAGTGAAGCAGGTTGCCTAATCCTATAACTAGTACAGCAAACTTTATGAATTGCATGCCTTAGTAATACTCCATCTGTTTTAACCTTCCAACTGGAACATCGGACTGTGCAGATTGCGACTCACGGACATGTCTTGTGATGAAAAAGAGGCTTTGTAACGCTGACCAGCAGATTATGATGGAAAGGTCAGCAAACTAGCCGGGTCATCCCGCAGAATGTTCAAGTTTTATCTGACTTGTGTGAATTTTTAGCAATAATGATAACTGGCCAGTTTTAACTACTCAAATCTATAAAACGTTTACCATGACAGCACTTAGTTTGTGGCATGTTGATGGATCTGCAGTGATGTAATAGCAGGTAGTTTAACCATTGAACACCCAGCCATCCAAAGGGCACCATCGTAAACATGTTCATGCATGTCGCCTCCAGGGCTTCATAGCTCGGGTCAGCGATGTAAGTTCCAAATCTGATGGTCGCAGGTGTCTTCCGTAGTTGTTCGATGACATGGAGTGCTCAAAATGGACATGCCGCGACACCTAACTCTTAAACCTTTACTCGTCCAGACCCCAGTCCATAACACTAAAGGTGGGGTCCGAAACATGAAAAGCCTACCCAAAAATAAATTTCCCTTGATTAATGACCATTCTGCATGAGATCACTGGATAAACGAAGATTTTTCACAAGCTGCAGGCAGTATTCTTCCCGTTGTGACTTTCACAGAACTTTAACCCATTAACAGTTCCTGCAAGTCTATTTCAATGCAATATTCTGTTTTTAGCATATTCCTATAAATTGTGGACGATTCCTGAGCCAGACTAGGGCAATTAACCATCAAAAATGCCGTCCAAACAGTTTTCAGTGATGTTGGTCGACCGGGTCGTTTGACGTGAAGCTGCCTGCTCCTCTCCGTTCTCCTTCCAGATAGTGTGTTCGTGCACCCACAGCCTCCTCCTCACCGAGTCGGGCAGTTTATATTCCTGGGGCCGAAACGACCTGCACCAGCTCGGGGACCCATCCAGCCGCAAGAAGTTTGAAGGCACGCCCTCCCTGGTCTTGGAGGACCAGACGTTTGCCGACGCCAGCGCCGGCCTGGCGTTCTCCGCGGCCGTCAACCACTACGGGGTGGTCTTCTCCTGGGGATCAGCCGCTTCTGATCAGGTGACCTTCGATGAGCAGCTGGGTGGCATTCACTTCGTAAATGCGTGTCACAGTTTCGTGCTTTAATCATTTAAATGATAAATGGTTTTATTAAGATATTGATAGTCACCAGTATCTACCGTTTTAATAGTTCCAAATAGTTTAATTGTTCCACCAAGTCGTTTAATCAAAAAGGAGGAATGAATACAAGCAGTATCTCACATGTCATCCCTATTTAAATTTTAAAATACAGGTTTTTTTTTTTCTAGGAAATGTGATCTCTGCCATTTTCTCAAATTTAGTCTGGAGGACGTTCTTTTACATAAATAAAAGAAACATTCGGCCGTAATTCTCAAAGTTAAGAGTTCTGCGGCCACAAACCCCTCCATGATTAAACAACGACCACGTCTGTGAAGGTGCCAGCCATTTTAAACCAATGCCGCCTCCCCCCCCGATATATCGTCTGATTTTGCAAACCAGTGACGTAGATAGGAAGTCGTTAGCCAGATGAGCACAGGTGGACAGCGCAGCTACACTCAAGTGATGTGTCCATACGGATCTTAACAGGAGTGTAGGCCAAGACGAAAATAGGATCATGCTACATAACCACGAGCACTATCGTGATCCTTAGCTTCTCTACTTGGTTCGTCGGTTCGCTGATCAATTCCTTGGCGTCCACCCGTTAGTGTTTGTGGTTGGGTTGTTCAACAAGTACACCCAGCTCAGTGTAGCCGAAGCAGGCTTAACAGCCTACATTCTTGCCTATGAAGATATATGATGTAGAATAAGTGGTCTGGCAGCCACAAAGATGGTTCACATAAATATGCAGAGTCCAAAATATTCGTTATTAACTAAATAACTATTAAATTAGGACATTGAATTCAACAATTGAGTAAACCTTTCAACTCAGTAGATCCTAAGATATGTAAAATTACTCTTACACATGTTCAGTAGTTTTGCCGAAATCGTTGCCGGCTAACGTTACTTTGATTGGTTCGACAGCTCGGTCATTCAGTCCAGGGTCAATCCTTAACTCGAGCAGATTCAGCCTCTGCGTCCGTCGCAGGCCCGAAGAGCGTACCCGGAGTACCCCTGGTTACCATACCGGCCGAGCTCTCGCAGGGAGTACCCGCGGCGAGGACGGAGAGAAATGACGAGGAGAAGGCGACGGTGAGTATACTGCCTACGAGATCAAGTAAGGAGATCCAAATCATAATCCTGTTAGCTATGTTGAGTTAAGCCTCTAGTGGTGATCAGGTGGCTTGTGCTACAAGGTGCTTTGCCGTTGAAAAGGAACCACTGAGATTGTACCCAGATGTAACCTGAAGTAGAATTTGTCCTCTAACACCTAATGACTCCCGTCAAAAGTGTAATTTATACCCTCAAAAACCTGTGATCAGATGGTGAGAGTGGGGTGTTTTTGTTGTTGTTGTGTTCTTACACCGGTAAAAAGTTGTAGCATCGCTTGGTAGTAGAAAATTGATGATGCCATTGTGGCCATGGGAGATCTCGTCTTTGGACTGGCAATCATCGGGGGAGGGGGTGGCGATGACGTCTTGCGTCTTACGCTTTTGCCAGCAACGGTTGCTGCGGTGTACGTTGGTTTGGAAAAAAGATTTTCATTTTACGCTCCAGCATGTGTGAGAATACCGTGTATGAACGCAGCGTAAGATAATGTAGACAGTATGTCATCCTCAGTACGATCCCAACGAAACTAGGATTTGCGGTCAAATTTCGTTCTCGTGAGAAACATGGGTAGGGTAAAGAATTTAACCAATAATTCTCAGTTTCTCCAAGGGATGCACATTGTCCAGAACTCTCTGCCAAGAGTTTGCAATAATTTAGAACTGGTATCGAAACGTGATTTTTATTTTTCCCTAGTCTCCTAAGACTGTGATAGACCGCCTGTTGGAAGATGTTGCGAGTCTTGCCTCACCCATCGATGATGAACCTCCTTACAGCGAGGTGTCCCTGTACGCTGTACTGGACCATCTCAAGGACTTCTACCAGCTACCAGCGGTACTGAGAGAATGCCAAGACCGTCAGCTCTGGTCCCTAGCTACCCAGGTGTACGTTGTAAGGGGAGACTTTGAAAATGTGCTCATTAGTAGCCTAGCAGCGTTGAAGAAGGAAAAGACCTGTCTATCCCTGGAGGATTGCATTTCCTCTATCCGTTCATATTTGCAGTAAGTATCGTGTGGTTCCTCGTCGCATTGGGAGACATTTGTGTACGTGGGTGCCTTGTAATGTGGGGTTAAATTTGTGTACTTGGGTGCCGTGTTATGTATGTGGGTCCCTTGATTTGTGCGATACATCTGTGCACATGGGTGCCATGCTATGTGGGGTGGGATACATCTGTGCACATGGGTGCCATGCTATGTGGGGTGGGATACATCTGTGTATGTGGGTGCCATGCTATGTGGGGTGG
>JAODAG010368032.1:3966-15801 GCA_027574785.1 Orphnurgus asper
TGTTTGCCTCAAGATGAGCTTTAATTACCTCAAGATGAGCTCTAATTGTCTCTAGTTGACCTGTAATTAATTGCCTCTAGATCAGTCTTAATTGCCTCAGGATGAACCTTATTTTCCTCCAGAAGAACCTTAATTTCTGCCAGAAGAACCTTAAGTGCCTGTAGATTAACTTGTTTGCCTCAAGATGAGCTTTAATTACCTCAAGATGAGCTCTAATTGTCTCTAGTTGACCTGTAATTAATTGCCTCGAGATCAGCCTTAATTATCTCAAGATGAGCCTTAAAGCTTCAACATGAACCTTATTTGTCTCTATCTGTGCTTTAATTGCCTCAAGATGAGCTTCCATTGCCTCTAGATCAGCCTTAATTGCCTCAAGATGAGCCTTTAGTAAATTGCTTCAACATGAACCTTATTTTCTCTAGATGAGCTTTAATTGCCTCTAGTAATGACCCGCAATTACATCAAGATCAGCCTTAATTGCCTCAAGATCAGCCTTTATTGCTTCAACATAGCCTTATTTGTCTCTAGATGTGCCAATTATTTGCCTCTAGATCAGCCTTAATTGCCTCAAGATGAGCCTTTAGTTAATTGCTTTAACATGAACCTTATTTGCCTCTACTTGAGCTTTAATTGCCTCAAGATGAGCTTCAATTGCCTAAAGATGTGCTAGATATAGCCTCAGAATGAGTATTTATTGCCTCAGAATGATCCTTTATTTCCTCCAGATACATCTTTATTGCCTCGATGTGAGTTTTCAATGCCTCAATAGGAGCTTCCATTGCCTCAATGGTCCTTGCAAATATTTTTGAGGCAAACTTCCATATGAACTTTTTCCACAACAAAGAAAGTGGGATCAGTGAAACCAACATTTGCTACTATAGTTAGATCAAATTCTGCATAATTGTTGTTGACCATAACTGGGAAGTCTCAGGATATGATGATGAATTGAAAATCGTTACCATAATTATTTTGATAAAAAATTGATTGAAATGAATTTTCATTTCTCCCATCTCCCTAATGATAACCCTTATAATTTCCAAATCACAACCTTAGCTATGTGGGGTGTGGCTAAGATCAGGGGTTATTCCCAGAGGAGAGGACTCCTTGCAATTGGCGTAAGAACGATATATGCGAATGGTTTTACCGGTTTATAACGGTGTTCAATTTTTCCCCCCCTCCCCCTGTAGGCTGTACACTCCAGAAATATCTTGAGCTCGGGGACTGTGATCGGTACATTCAAGTTTGATGTCGGTACGGTCTACCAAGCTCCAGGTAAGATCCGACTATCGATGTGGTTTGTTTGCTAAATGCACATAAGTCCTACAGGTGACCAAATAAATTACTGTTGCTAATAGCAGGCTTTAATTCATTTTTTTAGACTGCAGAATTGCCCCATTTATAGAACAAACACAGTGAGAAATTTAAGATTTGCAAAAAAAAATCCTGAATAAAAAAACTTAATACGATAGAACCTTTCAGGGTCATCTAAAAGGAGACTCTGAACCTCCATGCGAATGAAACAAGGACAGAGACAGAGCTGTCGGTGAATGACACACTAGTGAAAGCTGTGAGTATAGATGAGTTATGACAGCTATCAGTGAATGACACACTAGTGAAAGCTTTGGGTATAGTGCATATTGATGGTCTCAAGTGATCGTTCATAGGTTGTTTGTGATCTCAGTGGTTATTCACAGGATTTTTGTGATCGTAGTGATCGTACCAACTTGGCATCCCATTCCTCTGGGAGGGGCCGTTTGAATTAGCGAGAATGAGGGACACAATCTCACGTACATAAAGTGACTATAATTTCATTCGTCATGCTTAGTACCGCATTTTAAAGGACATAACGTGGTCTTATGTTGGTTTTTATCAATCATGTACCACACCCACAAATGTCTTGAGTTCATCAAGCCATCAAGACAATAATACTTTACGCAGACTTGTTTACACTTCAGAGGCAGCAGACATGAGCCCTGGACCTACATTCTCTGACCACTATTAAAGTTTCCCTGGCTAGCAACCTTTACAATGGCTAGCTTCCAGAGGGTCAGGGGGGCAACGGGACAGAACTGCATGCCCTTCCCCATGAATAGGCATTGATGTCTCTTGCATCTGTAAACGTCGATAGGCTGCATCGTTTGACTTTGTCCTCCTCAGACCACTGCTTCATGAGAAAGTGGGCTATACTCATCGACCCCAACGACATCAACGGTGGCCCTAAGGGTTACATCAAGCTGGACGTATCCGTCTTGGGCAAAGGGGACAGCGTGAAACCGCCAAAATCTGGCAAAGACGAAGATGACGACATAGAGTCGTGAGTGAAACCAATCACCCCCCTCACCGTGATATTTTACCTTAAGTAGAGAGATGACCTTGGGTCATCAGTGATAGTTGAAAATGTTGGGTCAATTAATGATGGTTCTTAGCTTGTTTCTTTTACAACATGGCTTGGCGTTGGCAGATCCAGAGTGTTTGTCTGAGAGAATCCAAGTCAGAATTCAAAGGTGGCTGAATTGTGTCCTGGGAGAGAGAGGGGTCCCCCTCCCCTTTGTTGCAAAATTAAAGGTGCTTAGATGGAAACTGGCGCTACATTTTGCAACGATTTTATGTTCAAGAAGTTTGGCTTGGGCAGGGGCGAAAACTGGGGAGGCCCCCCCTCCCCCGACTCTGCCCCTGAATCTTATTGTATTTTATAACTTGTTTCACCTAACGTTATACTATTTGATCACCTCACACGATCAGCATTCACATCCCATCCCCATAGGAACCTCCTCCTGCCGGAGAACACCCCGTCCGTCAGGCCCAGGGCCAACTTCAGCGTCCGGGTCTACAAGGCCGAGGGGCTACCGATCATGAATGCGGGCATCGTATCGGGAGTCAAGAAAATCTTCACCGGCGATGTCAAGGACCTGGTCGACCCGTACGTCCAAGTTTGGTTCGGGGGCCAAACGGTAAGCAATAATTTTGGCGTGCGTGGTTCAATTGTTTTGGTGGCTGCTCCACCGGAGACATGCACCGAAAGATTCGTCCGACACTCCTCAGACGACGGAGGTTTTGGACGGACGGGCCATCGGTGGATTTTCACCGTACCTTACGATCTCCTCGTTGGTAGACTGTATTGTACGTCGAGGTATCCCTTGGGAGTCATGGAGGCTTGCCACCGTAGTGCCTTCACCCGCCACTTAATTTGGCAAGACGATCTCAAGACACACCCATCCCGGGGTCTGGCATGGTGCATGGTTATTTGAAAGGTAGTAGCTAACACTGCTAGCAATCTCCCCTATAACTATAATCAATGAAGTAAACAAAGAGTTCAAGCCAATGCCACTGGGGGGGGGATGCTGTAAAACACATCCTGCCTGCCATAAAGGGGCCCACTCTATGGTGACTAAATGAAGTAAGAATGAAATGCAGCGAAGGTCTCCAAGCCGCTGCAGCTGCATGGCCTGCCAACGACTCTCTGTTTGCTCGCTCAATTAGTGTAGGCCCTCGGAGGTATCGATGGTCGTTGCTCGTCACTAAGGTGTTCCGACGAATTCATAGCTAATCAACGGTTGGAAAGAGACTCCAAGCCAAATGGAATGCTTGTTATTGTTATTATTATTATTGTTATAATTAAGCTTATTAATTATGTCAATTAATTAAGCATTTATGTTATGCAATCAGTCGTCTTTACATCTCAAAATAATAACTTTCATACCTTCTTGTATGGACGGTCTCAATATAACCTCTTTGCTTTTATGATTGAAATCTCTCCAGGCCTGTCACCTCAAGGGAAACACAACTCTCCCATTTAAACTGCTAATATTTCACACCTTGAAAGTGAGCTGGTGCATCCATCCAGAACCTGTTTGAGAAGAGTCGGTAGAAACTTCACCCCCAATCCTTTTTGTACCCGGAAGGGGAACCCTGCAAACTTTGTTACAGGTGGAAATATATCCGTATAACGTTGCAGCGGAAAACTCCTGTTATCGGTTAAACCTGCACTTATAACCTACGCCGTTTTCCAAATTTTCAGTTCAGAATTCATTCGCCTTTCAGGGCAAGACGTCGGTGAAGAAGAACCGTTACGACCCAGAGTGGAACGAACAGGTGGTGTTCAGCGAAATGTTTCCTCCCCTCTGCCGGAGGGTGATGCTCCAGCTCAAGGACAAGGACAGCGTGGTCGGGGACGTCATCGGGACCGCCTTCATCGACCTTGCAAAGATATCCAATGACGGGAATGAGGGTAAGTGGCAATCGCGTCAGGTATACCTGCGAATACTTCTTAAGACCGAATTTTACGAAACTTGAATTATATTGCTTTGCAGTTTGGCATTTCCAAACATTTCCTAAACGACATTTAACTTAATTATTTAAAACGTGTGATTGTTTCCCCCTCAAATTTATTATGAAAGGAATCCAGGAGTCCAGGAAACCGTTAGCTTTTACATTTGAATTCATCATGATGAATTCATCATGATAAATTCATCATGATGAATTCATCATGCTACCTTATTTGCACAGCTCTGAGTGTATGTGAGACTGAAAGGCCCACACTGAGTCATGATTGTGCTGTTTATTCAGTTTGAATTACCCCATGGCCCTGTTTGGAGCTTTTAGACCATATTTAGTTGATGCAATCTATCACTGCCCATGTCGATCGTTGCTTATATTCCCCCGATAAACCTGGTCAGATTAAAAAAAAGTTGTGGTTCCACATCGGTAGGTTTCGAACCGACGTTTGGTCCCAGCTGGATCAACCTCTACGGCTCGACCAGAGAGTACAACACCGTGGACGCTAATCGCAAGTTGAACCAGGGCTTCGGCAGGGGATGCATGTTTCGGGGCCGCATGCTGGTGGCCCTGAAGACGGACATCCAAGACAGCTCCCTGGAGTCGGGCGGGGTGTGCGTCAACACGGAGACGTGTTTGCCCATTTCTGAAGTAAGTCTCTGACGATGGCGTAGAACCATATAGTACGGGTATGCGACTCCGTATGTTCAAAATTTGAATAATATTTGAATTCTGCCGAGAGGAGGGAGAAAATTCATTTGATTTTTTTGATTTTTTTGATTTTCGTCCTTATAAAACATAAAATCACCTCCTTTCTTTTGTTTTAACCCCGATTCGATTTGTCTCGACTTCTTCCATCGTCAGACCGCCGCGGGCAGGAAGGACGAGTTCTTCTTCTTTGCGACGGTCTTCTCTGCCAGCATGATCAACGTCGCCGTGGGGGACAAACCAATTTGTTTTGAATTCTCCATGGGTGAGTTAGAGAAAAACGGGGAGGGGGGAAATTTAACGGGGAATCGCACCATCTTTCGTCCTTGCGGTACTATACAAGGCCATTGTTTTAAGTGTGTTTTGTTCGATGGTGTAATGTTTTGAAAGTTTTTGTTATTATAAATTAGTTTGTAGTTCCTGTTTTATTAAAGATTGAGATAGTTTAAACAAAATCTGGATATTAATAGTCGTGAAGATTTATTCTTTGTTGCACTTTAACGGCATCACGGGACTCTCACGGGATATTACCCTTTAGACGTCAAGAACTTATCAATTAATATGGCTGGAATTCAAGCCTAACGTAAAAAACTTATATCAGGTCATCCACTGACTTTACCACACTCAATAGGAAAACATGACAAAGTCACTGTGTCAGTTCACCCGTCAACGACTCGATTCGTAAGTTAAAAAAGGACGGCAGGGGCGTTGGATATCCCAGCTATATTTATACCTTATAGTCAAACTTAGGGTTGTGGCAAAGTCGTTCCGAGCATTATAAGGCTTAATAAAGCTATTATATATATTGTTTACTTTAAAAAAATTGACTTAAGTCAGAGGTGATGACATTGTCACTGGTTTTACATTAAAGGAGCATTTACAGCCTTTTCAATTTTTTTTTGTTAAAAACCCCCTTTTGTATCGTCAAAGTGTTTAAGCAAACTTACCCCCCCCCTCCCCACCACCAGGCAACTTTGGCAACCAGATCGACGGGAAGAACGTCCACGTCGGTCGCAGTGGGGGGGCGGAGAGCGGCGACAGCGACGACGAGGAGTCGGGGCTGCTCGGCCGCGAACGCTCGGAGGCCCAACCGGAGGTGTCCATGTCGATGACCCCGGCCCTGAACCCCAAGCTGACCGACGACAAGAACTACTACTACCTCCCCATCTCCAACGTGAAGCCGAACGTGTTCTTCAAGTTCCCAGCCGAAGAACACCGGAGGAGGCTCTACAACCGCAACATCTTACATCGGGTCGTGCAGAAACTGGTGAGCGCCCCACACTGGCCTAGGTTTGACAATCCACACCCCTTCCCCCCCGGCCGGCCTCCCGTCTGAGGCACGACCTCTTGGTGGCCGGAAAATCATTGGCCGGAAAATTGCATTGAAGAGTTGAAGAGATAGAGAATAATTTGCATCGTTTAAGTTTTTAAAAGTCGGTTAAATATCTCTGCACCATATCGGCGGTTGAATGTAGAACAATATAAAATTGGTATTTTGTATTTTGGTTTGAAAATAATGGAATTGATGTAGCCTTTTGTGCTTCGATGGCCTAATTGATAGTTGAATATAATCAGACAATTCGCAATAGCGAATATTTGTTACTTGTTTGTAAGACTGTTATTGTTCTCTGTGGAGAACCCATATCTCCCGCATTCCTTGACGGGATGCTCTATCCCAATACTCCCAAATTTCCGACCTCAGAGCGCCCCTCTCGTGCGCAGGTTTCCAGGTCGGTTCATTGTAGCCTCGTTCAGTTGTAACCTTTGACACGTCGTAAATCATCTGTCGTCCACCAGGGTGCAGAAACTGTTTAACAACAAGTGTGCTGTAATAGCATGCAGGGGACACGTGTACGCAAGCAGCCGTACGCAAGCAGCTCGGAGGAGGATGGGAAAGATTTGTCTCATGAATAATATTCATGAGCACACCTTTACATAAATGCTTTATTTCAAATTGTATATACGAATAGAGCCATCGTCTTCAGTTTTTGCGTCTCTCTCTGCATTCACTCTCACAGGAAGATGACATCGCCAATGTCACTGAACAACTCTCCAAGGACAAGCCACATATGGACAAAGTTTTCCGGAACGCCCTGCAAGACTTCATCTACAGTTGCACGTAAGAAACAGTCGGGTCTAAAGGCTAATACTCAGTAACAATTTCTTCCAATGTAGTTGCATACCCCATGAGGTTAGTATATCCAATTTCTAAAGTGGTTCTTGCTAGTTACTTTCAATGTATCTACAGCGCTAATTAAAGTGTGTAGGTTATGCGTCTGCAAAATATGCGACCGTCAATCGCGCCGTGAATGGAGTAAAACACATTGTAAAACACATCAGCACCTACTGCTAATCTTGCTATAAATTTGCACTGTTGGTACTCTAAGTGTACGTTACTAGTTTACTAGGATTCTCCTCGTAAAGGGGAGAGCGACTTATTTTTCACGGGGGAGTTCGATTCCATCGTTTTCAAATTTTATTTTTTTGGGGCCCGTCACAGGAATTTTTCCAAGCTCTCCAAGGGTACCGGAGGCGGATCAGGCGCTGGTAAAACCAAGCTAGACAAGGAACGGCAGAAATGGTTATCTGCAGAAATGGTGAGTGCATACAGCCTCGGTCTGTATTCTTTTCGCCATGCTTAAATTAAACTGTCACGGTGACCGTCGAAGGAACTGCAAAGTGGGAGGTTAATAAAGAATGGGGGAGAAATTTTTGTGGCTTATAACTTTGAACGAACTTCGTGCACCGCCGAGTCGGACGAAGAAACTAGCCAGAAACTTACTCATACAATGTGAATGAAAGGAGGCTGTACTATCAAACCTCCTTTAATCCTCCGGAAGGGATCTTGGTCTTTTCAACGATTATTTTGTGTTTTTTTTTCCCCGTTTCCCTCTCTGTAGGAGGAGCTGGCCAGGCAGGCCCGAGAACAAAACAAGGGAAAGAAGTGGACCAGCAAGATGGTCAGGGAGAAGATGAAAGCAGTGCGAGGTTTCTTGAGCAGAGTAAAGTTTCTCGCTGATGAGGTAAACCGAGCGCACTGCTCAAAGTTGCTGATTTGCCAAAGGATGTGAAGAGACACAATGCAACATTCCAGTAATGGAAGTCTCCTCCGAAGATGATATTATGTGACACGTGAGGTGTGAAATATCTGGAAAACTGTATTTATTTCCCAATTTTTCTCCCAAAAAGCAGTTCACATTTCTCCGATTTCGTCGACAGCCCCAACACAGTATCCCCGACTTGTTTGTGTGGATGATCTGCTCGGGGAAGCGGATCGCCTTTGCCAGGATCCCTGCCGAAAAGCTGGTCTACTCGGTGGTTGACGAAGAGATTGGAGAACAGTGCGGTCAACTACAGACGGTATTCCTACGGGTAAGCTAGTCAATCCGTCTTTACTGTCGTACGGAGTATTCGATCTGCCTCTCACGTGGTCGCGAGGGAGAAACCCGGCCAGGGGCGGCCAGGGGTACGATGTAGGCGTCGGATTTGGGCTTCTTCCTTTTCGGATGGTTGTCTCGACACTTGATTGTTACATTCCCGTGACATTCCCAGCAGTGGTTTTTGTTAACATGATACTTTTTTGTTTTTATTGACTTTAGATTATTACCTTAGACCAACCTAGGTAGTCCGGTAAGCTGGGAAAGGCCTTGCATGGCAATCTCGATAGCATGAACGTCTTTCTTGGCCGCATGGCCTCGTCGCATCTACAGCTGCAGCGTCGCTAGGCTAGGTATAGTATGGTGTAGGCTGCTCGCTCGCGTGTGATTCGAGGGAGTAGGAACTATAGGCTGTTGGATTTATAGCTTCCTACCTGTAGGTACAGATCAGCATATGATGGTGATTAATTGTAGGCTATTGTATATATCCACTGATTCTGTCCTCATAGCCATTACAGCCATATGAAGTATTCGGTTGTCTTTGAAACGGTCTGGTCGTATGCTGCATCGGTCTGCAAACGGCGGTGTAGCCTACGGCCATTTCGAGAATTATCACAAAAATGACCATAGGTGCTTGAAAAAAAATGTGTTAATAAGGGGATTGGGGAGATGATAGACTGGTCTCATCGATCGTACCTCTCGCTTACCTCTCACCTTCTCCCCCCACCACAAACCACCAGTTGCCCGGCAAGAAAGGTGAGACGGCGGAAGGATGGGCGATACAAGCCAAACTGGAGCTGTACGCGTGGCTGGGACTGAACAAACACCGCAAGGACATGATCAAGAAGCTGGCGCAGGGCTACGAGGTGACCGCGGACATGAAGAACAGCGTCAAACCATCGTTCCTGCCCCCGCCTGCCATAGCCTACAACGGTGGGTACACGTTGAGGACTCTTCTTTTTTTTTGGTTGCAAAAATTGCATGTCGCACAGGTCTTTTCCTTTTTAGGGTTACAAAATAGGTCTCTTAGTAGAAAATATCCCTTTGAAATATCCCTTTGACTTTCTGGTTTGTGAAATTCTGAGAGGATGATTCAAGGGTGTCCTCTGTCTCAGAAACAAACTGGTCTTGATGTTTACCAGGAGGGGGGAGGATACCAGCGGTACTCACTTTTTGATTACCCCATTGATAAAAATAAATAAAAAGGATTTTATTTAATGGGGTGTTTATGTTAGTATAATGCCCATGAATTAAATTGGAACCCAGAAGTAGCACGAAAAGAAAGAAATCGACTTTGGTTGAAATTGGTTATTGATATTTGTCGGTGATATAGCGTCTGTCCAATTTCATGAACAGTTTAATTGTTGCTGAAATGAATATTTGTAGACCCGTCGTTAAATTGTTCATTTTACCAGCTACCAACACATTCCAGATGAGGTGTCACATCTACCAAGCCAGGTCGCTGGTCGGCTCGGATTCTTCCGGTCTCTCCGATCCCTTCGCCAGAGTGGTCATCATGGACCAGAGCAAACAGACAAAGGTAGGTCGAAAGGTCGACGGGTCCCTGCAAGCGGCTTTCGATCGTTTCCAAGAGCGGGAAGCGTGCTGGTATTACGCCCAAATTCCATGAGGGGTAACCGCCGTCTCTCGTAACTTGAATGAAATTTACCTGTTACATCCTTGCGTTATGGTAATACTTTCAACTAAAAAACCCCCCATCCCTGTGTATTACCTCTCTTGACCTCTCTCTTTGACCCTTCACAGACCATTCAGGAGACGCTCAGCCCTACGTGGGACGAGGTGTTGATCCTGGACAACATCACCATCCACGGTGACAGGGAGGACTTGAAGGACAATCCGCCGTTGATCGCGGTAGAGATCTTTGACGTAGATGTCGGGGTGAGTTCATCTATCGGTAGGTGCTTGGGGCAAGGGTCAGGTTGGAAGCAGGTGATTTGTTTGTTGCAGCTTCCTTTTGATTAATTGGTACGATCCTCGATCTGTTGAAAGTTAAGAACAGTCATTTATAATTAGTGAAGGTGTAGGTATGGAATGAGGTAGGGAGAATGTAGGGAAGGACAAGAGTGGATGGCAGGAAGACAAGTATATGGGAGGTTTTATAGAGCTGTGTAGGAGAATCGATACCAATGAATTTTTCCAATTTTCTCTTGTAGCGTCTGACCGACTCGTCCGTTGTTACCATGTCGGCAGAGCTTTAGCTTTAGTATTGTAAATGGAAACGAAATGATAAACAAGTTATAATTTGCTGCAGCCTCCAATCTAAGTCTGATTTTGTGTACTACTTGCCAGGGATGTACACCTAGGGTAGCAGTACTAGCCTAATATTTGTAATGGGCGAATAACTGTAACGTGGTGTTTTCGTATTGAAGGTTGGCAATGCTGGAAAGTTGTGTACAATTTGACCAGGTCGTATATTTGTAAAAAGAACTTTTGTATAAGGGTTTGGACTGCTATGGGTTACAGGCAGTATATTACTGCTAACAATAACAATATTGAGACAATTAAATTAAATTCAGTTTTGATTTATTCGTTCAGTAAACTTGAAGTTATTTATACCACTGTGTCGGGTGGGGGGTAAATGATCATTTAGAAAATTCTCTTCAATCGAGCGTCGAAGAATTGTAGTGTAGTATTCTACAGTTCATTTGTGTTCCTGTTGCTAACCCCTTCCCCTTGTTTTCCCCTTTGTGATGCCGATTCACAGATGACCGGGGTAATTTTCTTTTTATATTCCGTCTCTGCATGCAAACTCTGCAAAAATTCTGAATTTATTTTTTAGGAATGGTTTGCATGTTTTCTTCTCTTCCAAATAATGCCAAAAAGCTTTCTTCTACTTCTATGGATCATTTTCACATGGCTTGAAACAAACCAGATGTAAAAGGTGGGTGGGATCGAGGGGAGTGTGGAGTGTTTGCAGGGGTGGGTGGTGACAGTATGAATCGAGCGTGCGACACTGAGACGACTGCTTAACAAATCTGGACAGACTTTGACCTGCTGCACCCCGTCCATCGGTCAGAGAGGCGACGTTTCCAACGTGCGCGATTTCGTTTTCGGTAAACCCAAACCCAGCCGATCGTCATTCTTTGCTGGAGAAGAGTCGATCATTCCACGTCACAGAAACAGCGGAAGAAAGTTAGAGAAACAAAAGTAGTATATATTTTCTCTGTTAAAGGTTCTCTCAATTTCAGGCTGAAAGTAGTCCTTTCTGTAAGCACCTTGTAGCAGCTGTTAACATCGTAAATGGCTGAGCACCATATGACAGTTGTGACTGTCAATTTACATCATTAGTCGCTAAGCTCATTGTGACAGCTGTGACTTCATTAAGTTGCATCATTAGTTGCTAAGCACCCTGTGACATACTATTTTAAGTTACAAAAGTTCCTTGGGACAGCTGTGACTATATGAAGTTACATCATTAGTTGCTAAGCACCTTGTGACAGCTGTGACTATAGTT